>JBBPBX010093279.1:0-13584 GCA_038048925.1 Garcialebias charrua
AAAAATGGATTACCTGTTTATTTTAAATATTTTTTATTTAAAATAAACTGGAGGTGTTTGTGTGCTTAGCATAACATGACAGATGGCATTCCAAATAAAAATCAGTGACTTTTATCAATTTGTTGTCTGTTGACATCCTCAAAGTTGTTCTGCTATCTTTGTTTTGATTTTTTGTGAAAATCAAGTCAGCAGATGCTTTCTGTTTATTTTAAATTTTGTATTTAAAATAAACTGGAGTCATTAATTTTACACAGAAAAACGTTAAAAATGCAATTTTTAACTAAAAGTGTACAGTGTACACCAATTCTGTTTAAAATTCAGAGATGTGAAGAGCTTAATGTGGAAATTCTCTGTTCTCCATCATTTTATTTATTTATTTAATTTGAAAATCAAATAAAAGATGCTTTTTGAGTGTTATTTTAAATCTCTTCAGTATTTAAAATGAGCATAAATTGTTTGTCTGTACCTCTGTTATTCTAAATTCTTATTTAAAATAAACAGGAGTGTTTATTTGTGTACAGAACAATTTTAAAGCTGGTAATTCTTCATAAAAATGCTGACTTTTTTATGATGTTTTTTGAGAAAACTCATCTGTCAACGTCTTTTAACCAACAGGGGGCAGCTTTGAGTATATTTATCACGTGGAGACTGATTTATTTCATTCAGTATTTAACTGAAAACTACCTTTTATAGTTAGTTTCTAGTATGTTCGTGATAAACGCTCGAACTGCGTTCTTGTCAGAGACAAGTTTATGTTGCTAGACAGTGTTGATGGCTTCAGATGAGTGTTTAAGTGTGTGTTCGTGTGTGAACGAGTGTGAACCAGCGAGTGTGACCTGTCACTCAAAGTGCGGCACCTGGAAGTGACGACAAAAATGGGCGGGCCAACGCAGCGTGCGTAGCGCGTCACCAGCTTCAGTGCTTGCGAGGCGGAGCTCGCTACAACATACGTGGCGTCAACAAATCAATCACAGCATATGTAGTTCATTCACCAAGCATTAATGGCGAATGTAGTTTCTTACCTTCGACCAATGTAGCGCCGGAAATGACGACAAAGTGGGCTGGTCGCAACAGCGTGCGACGTGATTGACAGCTCACAACAGCGAATCAGCGTTCGCCACAAGAGTGATTGACAGCACACAACAGCGAATCAGCGTTCGCTACATGAGTGATTGACAGCACACAGCACTCGTATCATCCAATCACAGCTCATAAACAAACATGTACACGTCTTCTTAACGTTAGCTTGCACAGCAGACCACAACTTCATAGACTCTTAAAAACAACTCAAACGCTACAATTTAACTTCCCAAAATGCTGAAACATGCGGCGCACATCTAGACAGGCCAACTTAGTCACGCTCAGTAACCCAGCACTGCAGCTGTTGAACAAACACGGACTCTCTCGGAGTCACTTCAAGGTCGGTTCCGTCCACGTTAAAGGAGCAGAAAACTCGGGTCAGAACCCATTATCCGACAACGTTCTAACATATATGCTGCTTCGACCTTCTTTAAAATGTAAAATACCACAACAGCAATCTTGTAGATGTTAAATTAGCTTCCAGGCACTATGACTCGGCGGTCATTTCAACAAAGCTCCGTACAGGAGTCTGCGTGAACTGGACCGAACCAGGACCAACCACCACAGACCACGGCTGACAAAACTTCACCTGAATGCTTCCAACAGCGTCTAACAGAGTTGAAACAATAATAATCTCACAGCTTCAAATGATAAAAACATGCAGAATCTGCCTGCTTTGAACACTTCCAGCCAAAATCATTATCCTCAGAGTTTAAAACTTGGATCCTTTTATGCAAACATGACGTTACAGTTCATGACTGAGACCACAGATTTATCAATAAACTTTTAGAAGCCGATACGAGGCCACCAGATGTAAGAATTAATGTGGAGGTCAATATTAATACTGACCTCTTTATCCTTAATTAATCTACTTATTCAGATTGAATAGTAATTTCACGGATTCTCTTCTTTTTCAGTTTATTCAATATTTCTGTGATCTTTATGATGGATAAATAAACAGAGCCATTAAGTGACAATGGACACGTTAACTTAGTTTGATATGTCAAAGAGACACTATCATTTATTTAAAATAAATCAACTAAATTAACACCATTACACTTGATTGACATGATTTCACTTTCTTTCAATTCAAATACGTCAGCACACTTGATTTAACACAACAGACATAAATACTAGATGTTACACATATTTAGTCTGAGGGGCATTTCAGCTTAAAATAGTTTCCAGCTTAAGATTGAGAGGGAAAGGGAAAAGGAGGAATAAGAGGTTGGAGAGATTAAGTTATTTATCTCGAGTGTAACCAGAGATGACACTTTCCATCCGACTTCGGCTAAATCCCAGGTACGTTTGTAAACAGCTTTACCTTTTGACGATGCGTCTGATAAAGATATTACCAGCCTCCCAGGTGCACAGAGTCCTTCCGGCCCTCGTACGTCTGAACTGGTCGTTTACTTCCAACGTCTCCTCGGATCCGCGTCAGCCGTCAGAAACATGTGGCAGCTTCTGGCCGACTTCAAGACGAGATGTTTCTCAAAGAAAGTTCATTAGGAACTTTGGAGCTTTTGCTCGGGGAACTGGATGGAGGCGTCCATCAGTTCTAGCTGACAAGTTAGTCTTTGGCTCTTGACCAAGCTTGACCAGCTGCAAGGCAGAGAGCTTTCAGGTCTCTGTCCATTCAAACTCTCTGTCCATTCAAAGACTGCGTAGACTCATAACAGCCTGTTATCAGTCCTTAGCTGAAGACGCCGGTCGTTAGCTCTTGACCACACGTGTCCAGCTCTTGGGAAAGTTCACATCTCTTGAAGTTCCCAGCAACTCTCTGGGGAACCTGCTGGTTCCTTCAAACTCTTGCAGACTCTGCAGCCTCTTGCTGACTCCGCGTTCCAGCCACAGCTTAGAACTTAAAGCAGGATTCAAAGAGAGGAGTTCACTTGTCTTATCGCGACCCAAGGTTACAGCCAGAGCAGAGGGAAATTGTTTAGGAAAAGACAGAGCAGCTGGAGCCTTGTTCATGAAAAACAACGGATTAAACTGTCTTCTTATTTCTAAACAAAACAGTCGGGTCTCTGTGACCCGCAATTTCACCTTTAACATAGCAGTGAACACAGTTTAACTCTCACAGAATAACACAGCTTAAAAGCACACATCATGAAAATGACAAAAGTTATTCTTTTGATCACATTAGAATAAAATCAAAGATAGAAATAGTCTCTTTTGGTGACTATATTTATCAGATTATAGCTAAATGAATGATTTTGTAGTAAATGTCTTGCTTTACTGAGTGGTCAGTAAAGGTCATCACTGGACAGTTCAAAAACCTTAATTTGACCCTGGGTAGGTCCACTACAGAATACAATAACGCCTTTACGGCAGGGGCGTCAGCATCACGCCAGAGGCCCCGCCCTCTGGGTACTTAAGCCGCTGACGCTCATCCATCATTCTCTTATTGCCCTTCACCTCGCTTAAACCTGAACTTTCTCTCTTCGCGGGACTTCTCTGTTGCTTCATCGCTCGACCAGAGGTGAGCTTTCTCCCTACACAGGGCATACAGAGAATTATTCCTGCGTACTACTGGGATAGCGAAAGCTAGTCCGGCACATTTTTCCTTAACCCCAAAGTTTTTTCTTCTCCTCTCTCCGCAGATTGCTTCGCTCGACGGAGCTAACTGCGTCACACCGCTACCCTAGCTAGTTCCTAGCGGGCTAGCCAGCGAAAGCGACGCGATGGAGGAGATGTCTCAAAAAAAAAAAAGATTTTGGAAGGACTCACTCGTCTTATCTCAGACATGCCTCCAGAGAAAGGAAAGCGAAAGACAAGACTTCCGAAAAAGACCAGCAGGACGGCGAGCCCAACCTCGCGCGCCTGCCCCAGTGGCTACGGTTTTCCCCTCTCAACGACAGACAACCACGAGGCCTGTCCCGCCTGTCACCGGGTGGACTTCGTTGCCAAGGCCATGGGTGCTGCTGTGGTGCCAGCAGACCCGGACACCACTGAGCCCCTCACTCCCACGCCGGAGCTCGAGAACATGGCTCTGGATGACAGCACACAAGTCGAACAGGGCGACAACCCAGATGTACTGGCTCCCATGGTGGACTTAACAGTCGAATTCGACACTCGAGGCATGATGAACGAGGACGAGATCTCGATTTCAGCCTCAGCTGAATTTTCTGCGGATGACGCCGACGTCAAATACGAGGAACAGGGAGAAGACATCTCCCGCACCCCGGTGCCCGTGCTCCCGGAAACTGACTTTTCCATCCCTGCTCTGTTCGATTTAGCCAGTACATCTGGGTTGTCGCCCTGTTCGACTTGTGTGCTGTCATCCAGAGCCATGTTCTCGAGCTCCGGCGTGGGAGTGAGGGGCTCAGTGGTGTCCGGGTCAGAATGTTGCAAGATGGCGCTGGTGTCACTAGCATGCCGTCTCTCTCTGTTTGTGTTCGTGCTGTTTTTATTTTTTATCACCAGTACCAGTTCACTGCTTGTGTATGATCGCCAAACATTGTTGGATCTTCGTTTCTCTGCCAAGGATTTAGTGAAATTCGACTCTGATTGTGGTGTTCGTGCGACGTTTCAGCCGTTTTCCTTCGCCGGTGGGACACCTGCTCACACCTGCCACACCCACGCTCCTCTCCCTCGGCGTAGACGCCGGCGCCGCCGGGGCAAACGCAGCGGAAGACTTTTAAAGTTTAAAGCTTTTTTGGCACGATTTCCCGTGACCTCCCGGAGGAGAAATGGAGCATTTCCTGGTTTCTCCCTGAGCCCGCGCGTGCTGGACCCTGCTGACAGCTGGCTGGTGTGTGTCAGTTCAGATGACGTGGTCCGCCCCCGCGGCCCCTGCTCTCCCCGTCCTCGCCGGCGTGGTGTCAACTCCTGTCATCTACGAGCCCTGCGTTGGGCTCCACAGCAGCTGCATTGGATTTACCGATCCCTGCCAGGTTCGGTCTTGTTAACGCAAGATCACTGACAAACAAATCTTTCATCTTGAGGGACTTCTTCATGTCCCGTGATCTGGATTTCCTCTGTGTGACAGAGACATGGCTGAGAGCTGATGAACCCGCAGCTCTTATTGAACTGTCTCCTCCTGATTGCTGCTATTTTAATTGCCCGCGCCTGTCGGGTCAGAAAGGAGGAGGAATAGCAGTTGTTTTTAAAAATGATTTTAAATGCCGTCAGGTCTGCCTGCAGTCTTTTACAAGTTTTGAACACTGCTCATTTGAAGTCGGCCGCTCTCATGTCATCTTGTGTGTCGTCATCTATCGATCACCCAAGTACAATAAGGATTTTATAAATGACTTTTCAGAATTTCTGGCCGACATCTTGCTCAAATATGACTTTGTTCTAGTACTTGGAGATTTCAATTTTCGTGTGGACTGTCCTGATGAGCCCATCTCCAGGAGCTTTTTGAATGTTATTGACTCTTTTAATTTTGTGCAATCCGTGTCCGCTTCTACACATATTCTTGGACACACGCTTGACTTGGTCTTGTCCCACGGTCTGGAGGTCTCAAATTTGGAGATATGCGACGCTGTGTTTTCGGATCATAAGCCGGTCATTTTTGACATTCCTACACACTGTCCAGTTCAAGTGCGCGCTCCTCCTCAGCGCTGTCGCGTGTTCAACTCCTCCTCTCCAGCCCTGTTCTCCTCCACTTTTCTTGGTCTCTGCGAGGAGAACTCTGAAGACTCTCTTAGTTTAAATATTGATGAACTGGTTTCCAGCTTCCACTCTGTTTGTTCACAAACACTGGACACGATCGCTCCTTTGAAGAGCCGGCGCACCAGACCTGCTCCCGAGCCCTGGCTGAGTGACGTCACGCGCGCGGCCAGGCGCGAGTGCAGGAAAGCAGAACGCAGGTGGAAAAATAACAAGCAGCTGCATGTTTCTTTTGATATTTTCAAAGAGAGCCTGTTACATTATCAAGAAATTGTAAAAGCTGAGAAGAACAAATATCTCTCAGGTGTAATCTCTTCTAACTGTAACAATCCCAGAGTTCTGTTCAAAACTATAGACATGGTTCTCAACGCTCCTAAATCTGTTGGTTTTGACGCCTCCAGTGAAGTTTGTGAAAGTTTCCTTCACTTCTTCACTGATAAAATTGTGTCAACCAGAGCAGGTATTTCTCAGCCTTCATATGACCCCTCCATTCCTCTACACTGCTCATCTGTTTTTGATCAGTTTGAGCCTGTGTCCTTCTCTTTTCTAGAGGACACAGTTGGTCATATGAGGCCCTCTGGTTCCCCTGCAGATTCCATCCCACCTCGTTTGTTTAAGGAGGTATTTTATAAGGACCAAGTGTACTCCAGATTATTAACTCCAGTCTTTCCTCTGGTACGGTACCTGAAGTTTTTAAACATGCATTTGTACGCCCTCTACTTAAAAAAACAGGCCTTGACCCCTCTCTCTGCTCCAACTTCAGGCCCATCTCTAATCTCCCTTTTATTTCTAAGTTATTAGAGAAGGTTGTTTACAACCAGCTGGTACCATTTTTAGAGGACAATGGTATCACTGAGCCATTTCAGTCTGGGTTTAAAGCCCGCCACAGTACAGAGAGTGCACTCTTAAGGGTTTCGAATGATATTTTTCTTTTAACAGACTCTGGCAAGTGTGTCGTTTTATTGCTTTTAGATTTGTCTGCTGCATTTGACACTGTTGACCACAGGGTTTTAATCTCTCGTCTTGAGCACTGTGTGGGCATCAGGGGTGCCGCCCTCAATTGGTTTAGGTCCTATTTAACCAATAGGAGTTTTTGTGTAAAAATGGACAATTTCATATCTTCCACTGCTCCTCTTCCACATGGCGTACCCCAGGGCTCCATCCTTGGCCCTCTTTTATTTGCTCTTTATTTACTCCCACTTGGCTCAATTTTTAGGAAACATGGCATTTCTTTTCATTTGCTCTTTATTTACTCCCACTTGGCTCAATTTTTAGGAAACATGGCATTTCTTTTCATTTCTATGCTGATGATTGCCAGATCTACCTTCCCCTGGCACAAAACAATACACTCCAGCAACTTACACCCTGCCTTAATGATGTTAAGGCATGGTTTTCTCTAAACTTCCTTAGTCTAAACGAGAACAAGACTGAAATCTTGATTTTTAGACCGAGTTGCTGTCCTTCCTCCAGCATAGACCTTGGCTCACTGTCATGTTATCTCAGGGACTCTGTCACCAATCTGGGGGTGAAGTTTGAGTCTGATTTTAAATTTGATAAACAGATCAGCAGTGTTATTCAGAAAAGTTTTTATCAGCTTCGCCAAATAGCAAAAGTGAAACCAATCCTAACAAGACCTGATTTGGAGAAATTAATCCACGCTTTTATCACATCTCGTCTTGACTACTGTAATGACTGTATGTAGGCATCAGCCAGACCTCTCTTGCCCATCTGCAGCTTGTGCAGAATTCTGCTGCTCGCTTGTTGACTCGTCTCAGACCCGTAGGCGCGAGCATATCACTCCCATCCTGGCATCCCTTCACTGACTCCCTGTTCACTACAGAATTCATTTTAAACTTTTGCTGTTTGTTTTTAAATGTCTTAACAACCTTGCCCCACCATATTTGTCTGAGCTGCTTCAGCCTTACTGCTCTCCCCGATCTCTACGATCGGCTGATCAGTTGCTGCTGACAGTGCCCAAAACTAGGCTGAAGCTCAGAGGTGACAGAGCTTTTGCTGTCGTTGCTCTCAGGCTGTGAAACAACTTACCATTGAGTGTCAGACAGGCCTCCTCTCTTCCTGTTTTTAAATCCCTTTTAAAAACACACTTTTATACCTTGGCTTTTAACACGTGATCTTATTCTTTTATGGCATTTTAACCCACCTGCAGTGAGACTGGTATATGATTTTTATTTTTGTATGCTTTGTTTGTTTTTTATCGTTTTAGTTAACTTGTCTTTTTTGTTACTGTACAGCACTTTGGCTAACCCTGTGGTTTTTAAAATGTGCTATATAAATAAAGTTGATTGATTGATTGATACTTCACAGTTCGTTTACCGCAAACTCACTTTATCGCAGTTTTTCAAAATAAGATTGGACATGACACACAACTGGCTGATTGATGGATGAGTCGCACGATCGGCATGGAATTTTTATTTAAAATAAATATTTTTTTTATTTTTTAGCACCTGCTGCATCTTTGTGCAGCTCAAACTGCAGGATAAGCTTCCTCCTGCAGCTGATCAGCTGTTCTCCATGCAGAGCAGATAAGTAGGTGTGGCCAAGAGCACTTACAGATGGCAAAGAGCACGTGAGGCAGAGAGCTGAAATCATGACATTCTGTGATCTTTTAGAGCGTTTAAAGTTTAGAAACATTGTTTAGAATATTGCAAGTGTGGGAAGGGTTTAAAACACCTTAATATGTATTTATATAAATACAAAAATAAATTACTACTTATTACTTGTACTACTATCCCTACTTTGCACTTTTTCACTTATCGTGGATCTTCAGAGTACAGATCCACCGCGATAAACGAGCAACTACTGTACAGTGGTTCCTCACATGGGGTTATGTTACAGACACCCCCGCGGTAGATGAAAATCTGTGAAGAATATCTAGTAAAAGTATATATTTTAAGCCTTTATAAACCCTTCCCACGCTCTTGCAATGTTCTTAACAATGTTCTAAACTCTTAAACCCAGATTTTTCTACCTGGATTATTGAGCATGCATCAGGATATCTTAAACCTACATGATTTTAACAATATGCGTGTATGTACTGTATTGCAAAATTTTATATGGATACTCACCAGTGAAGATACTACTACAACTTGAAGGATGAGTTCAGCTTCAGGATTATTTGTGACTTTGCTACCAGTTCTGTGAGCTTAGATCGTTGCTTCTGACTTTGAATTGCAAAACTATTTTTACCACATCGGTTTCTTTGTTAGTGTTTGCTCCCTCCATTGCTGTTCTTTGAATTTTGGCGGAAAGAAGCGGTCGGAAGCACTGTTGGCTTCTGGGCCGTGTAGTTCTTTTGACTTGCATTATAAGCATTATTGAAAGAAAACTACAAAATGGTAGCACATGTCTAAAGTATTTTTGTTTGTTTTGGTTTTATCTTATTAAATGTTTCCCACTCCCGTCTGCTCCCATTAACTTTTTATCCTGTACCAAGAATCAGGGGAGTGGTGGCACAGAGGTTAGAGATGGTGGGCTTGTGATCGGAAGATCGCCGGTTCAAGCCCCGGTACCGACAACATCAAAATGTGGGTGGAAAAGGGTGAAACACCCACACCTGCCTCCACCCTCAATCGTCCCACTCTGGGCCCCTGAGCAATATCCTGTACCGTTCCAATCACGTGATTAATTTTTTTCATTCATTCAACCTTTATTTAGTCAGGTAAATCTTTTGAACCTCATGGGCTCATTTACGAAAGCGACCTGCTAAAACTAAAGAACAATGAACAGCAATGGTAGAATTTCCTTAAACAATAAACAAACAAACAAACAATAAACAATAGAAAACAAAAGAGAGAAAAAAAAAAAAAAATTTTTTTTTTTTTTTTTAACAAAGTATCAAAAAACTAGCAAAACATTATAAGGTAAACGTATAGAATCAAAGACAGGAACAAATCTGCATTGGTTTTTGCCAGGATTCCAACAGATTCTGAAAACCATTTAGAGAAGTCAAGTTTGAGAGCTTCAGATCTTTTTGTAAGATATTCCAGGAAGCTGGAGCGGAATAGGAGAAGGCCCTTTTTCCAAGTTCAGTCCTCACTGACGGAACACTGCAGGTAATCATGTCCTGAGAGCGCACACTGTAGCTGCAATCACGCAAAGACATGTAGGAGGAGATGTATGAGGGCAGCAGACCAAGAAGTGATTTAAAGATGAAAATGTACCAGTGGAAGAGTCTGCGTGAGGTTAATGATGTCCAGTTAACCAGTGAATACAGGGTGCAGTGGTGGGTACGATAATCACAACCAGTTATGAATCTTAGTGCACCATGATAGACAACATCCAACATCCGCAGGGTGCTTGTAGGAGCATTCATGTAGAGAATGTCACCGTAATCAATGGAGGGAAGGAAAGTCACAGATACAAGGCGTTTCCTAACATTCAGTGATAGACATGATCTGTTTCTGAAAAAGAAACCCAGTTTAACTTTCAGTTTCTTCACTAGGTTTTCCACGTGGAGTTTAAAAGAGAGATGTGAATCGATCAGGATACCCAGATATTTATAGGAATCAACAAACTCAATAGGGACACCATTTGAAGATAAAATCAGAGGAAGAACTGCTGGGACCGACTTCCTATTTGAAAAAAACATCCCTTTTGTTTTATCAGCATTTAGGACAAGTTTGAGACGGAACAAATCTGACTGGATGAAGTCAAAAGCGGATTGCAGTAACTGGAAAGCCTTAGCTACTGTTTTAGCTCTGCAATAAACAACTGTATCATCAGCATAGAAATGTAAGGATGCATCAGGGATGCAGTGACCTACATTAGCTATGTAGATTGTAAAGAGAGTGGGTCCTAAAACTGAGCCTTGTGGTACACCATTTTTAACTGTTAAATAGCTGGAAGAAGTACCGTTATGTTGAACACATTAATATTAAAGTTTGTCAAGATACAAACTTGGTTTAAAATAAATAAATTATCATTAAATCTAGAAAAAACTAATTACATGATATTCGGTAATAAAAAGAAAACTGTTGATGTTCCACTCAAAATTGAGGATGTTGAGATTTGTAGAGTGAATGAGGTGAAGTTTTTGGGTGTTATCATTGATGACAAACTGACATGGAAACAACACATAAATTCTGTAAGAATAAAAATAGCTAAATCGATTGCAGTACTGTACAAAGTCAGAGACCTATTGAATGATAAAGCTCTGTATTTGTTGTATAACACAATCATTGTTCCACACTTAATCTATTGTATTGATGTTTGGGGGAATGCGTGTAAAACAATCACAAAGCCTATTTTTGTATTACAGAAAAGAGCTGTAAGAATTATCACTAGAAAACATTACCGTCATCCATCAAGTACATTATTTTATCAACTAAAGTTATTGAAGTTCCATGATTTGGTAGACTATAATATTTTATCAGTTATGTATAGGGCTCAAAATAATGCATTACCTTTAAATATCCAAATGCATTTTGTTAAAAGACAAAGTTGTTATAATCTTAAGGGGACAGAGATGTTTGTAAAACCACAATTCAGAACTAGTTTGAAGGGACGTTCTACCTCAATCCAGGGAATTAGATTATGGAATGGCTTGGAGAATGTAGTTAAAAATGCCAAGTCAATGTTTACATTTAAGAAAATGATCAAAACAAATGTGTTAAAAAATATATGAAATAGCGTAATGTGTATTGTATTAGTTAGAAAATTAGAAAGAGTTAGTCATTTTGTACTGTTGGTTGAAGATTATTATTGTTTAATCTGATTGTTGGAAAAAGTTGGTTGAAGATTATTATTGTTTACATGGTTGATTATTGTTGTTTAATCTGATTGTTGGAAGTAAGGGGCAGATATAATAAGATTTATTCTTCTTTCTGCTACCTTTCATTTTTTTATATTTTGTACACTATCATTTATGAGATTGTCTTGTATTGTTTCTTTTGTAAAAAAAATGAACAGATTTAATAAACATAAACATAAACATAAACAATCATGTGTTTTGTACAATTTTACGTAAAAAGTGAGTCTGCACAAGTTGAACAGTGAAGTATCGAAGGACTACTGTACTGTTCAATTATTTTAAAGTATCAGATCTGGAAGTGCAATCTCTTTTCTCTTTAACTTCTGTACAAACAAGGTTTGAGCCCAAACAAACTACCGAATGGCTCTCCTCAAGGATGTGTGTTGAACCCCCTTCTGTTCACTCTGCTCACATATGATTGTGCAGCTACCCAACCAGGTTGTCATATTGTAAAGTTTGCAGATGATACAGCTGTGGTGGGATGCATCACAAACAATGATGAGTCCAGCTACAGGCAGGAGGTGGAACACCTGGAGAGCTGGTGCAAAGAGAATAACCTTCACATGAATGTGAAGAAGACAAAGGAGATGATTGTGGACTTCAGAAGGAACAAACAAACACACACCCCACTGAACATAGGTGGATCAGTGGTGGAAGTGGTCTCCAGCTACAAGTACTTGGGGGTACACTTGAATGATAATCTCAGCTGGACCAACAACACCACCAGCCTGATCAAGAAAGGTCATCAGAGACTCTACTTCCTCAGACGGCTGAGACGAGCTGGTCTGAGTAGCCCAGTCCTCACATCCTTCTACAGGTGTGCAGTGGAGAGCATCCTGTGCTCCAGCATCAATGTGTGGCATGGAGGCTGCACAGCTGCAGAAAGAAAAGCTTTGCAGAGAGTGGTGAAGGCTGCACAGAAGTCTGTTGGAGTCAGTCTCCCCACCATCACAGACATTTACACTTCGAGATGCAGGAAAAAAGCCACCTGCATCATGAAAGACCCCACTCACCCAGCACACACACTCTTTGCCCCACTCCCCTCAGGACGGAGGTTGAGGAGCATCAAATGTAGAACCACTAGACTGAGGAACAGCTTCTACCCTGAGGCTGTTAGACTCATGAATAAATAAATAATAAGAATAATCACTTAAAATAATAATAATAATAATGTCTTTGTCTGTCATCTGTGTATGTTTCCCATACACAGACGAAATTCGTCTCTGCATTTAACCCAACCACCACCAGGTGGTGCAGTGAGCAGCCAGAAAGCGCCCGGGGAGCTGGAGAATTAGGTGTGCACTCATAGACACCCCAAGGTGTGTAGTGGCCGGGGCGCGAACCCGCGTCCTTCGGGTCCCAAGTCAAAAGCCCTGCCACTACACCATCTTGGCTCCTTACATCATGCTGATGCTGATCTGTTTCCTTGTTGCTGTGTTCATCTGTGACCATCTGCTCATAAAGACTCATGTTCGTGCTGCTGTTTGTAATGATGTTTTTCTATTACTCTAGGGCTTAGTGTATTTCTAGTTGGATGTTTTTCTTAGTTCATATCCTAGATGCTATTATTGTTTTTCTCTTACATTTTGTTGTTGAATGTAACTGGGACCCTGTGTACATAATCTCATTTCATCACATGTACTACATGCGGTGCAAACGACAATACAGTAAAGACTCTGACTCTGACTCTGAAAGACAAAGAGAGCTCTAATGAACGATTTGATGATTGTCTGTAGAGTTTCATGTAAAACAAAATGTGATTAAAAGAGACATCAGTAAATATAAATTAAACAATTCAGGTTTAGTATTCTGTTAAAGTGGCTTTAGTGTTTCTTTCTTTTTCCATTTAACAATAAACCAGACGAAGATTCGTTTTTTTACTCAAATAAAAATTATTGTAGAACATCTACATTCTTTGTGTTTTAAGATAATTGTATAATCACTTCATTAGTTTAACAGTTTTTGTTCATAACAGAAAAGTAGAACAAATGTTTTAATAAAAAATACTGAGTAATTATTTAAAAAAATACTGAAAAGGATTAGAAAATGATGCAGTACATAAAAAATTGTTTAAATTGTGGTTGTTTACAGGAAAATTAAATTATTATCTAGTCTACAAA
>JBBPBX010093280.1:0-13584 GCA_038048925.1 Garcialebias charrua
TCAACTAATTATCTAATTTCATCCAAAATGGCCGCCTCATCTAATTAGCTTGTGTATTGAACCTACCTTGTATATTGCCTTGTATATTGAACCAAGATGGCGCCCTGATTCAAAATGGCCGCCTCACCTAATGAGCTTGGTTGATTCAAAATGGCCGACTCACCTAATTAGCTAGTTCTATTCAAAATGGCCGACTCACCTAACTAGCTTGTGTATTGAACCTGCCTTGTATATTGCCTTGTATATTGAACCAAAATGGCGCCCTATGTAACTCAGTTTCTCTGAAAAGTTAAGTCCCATTCATTTCCTATGGGAAATTTACGATTTTTGTTAGCAAAATATTTCGCGATGGTAACTCCGATTGCTTAGAAAAGTAATAGCACACATCTCGGAGTCGGGCCGGTCGTTTTGATATAACTTATGTGGGGGTGCACGTTACGGTACGAGCCGCATTAATGTTGATGGATGAATAATAAATAATAAATAAAGAAACCCTTATTGGTAGGATAACAATAGGTTGCTTCCAAGCATTTACAATGCATTGGCAGCCCCCAACTAGAAAGTTCCTGGAGAAACTTCGACGGGGGCTGCCAGGCTACTGCCCGCTAGCAACCATCCTGAATACAAATGGCTCCAAATGTTCATAGCATACATCACAGAGCTAAATTAAAGTCTTGAAATGATAGTAAAAGGTGTTTGGGTTCACTTTCAGCTAACATTACACCAAATTTCAGCTAAATAGCATTAAAAATGGCCGAATTATGGTGTTTTTTATCTTTTAGATAAGGCGGCCATCTTGGATTTTTTAATTTTTAATCAGGGTTTATTAGAGCTCATTCTCAGCTACTAAGTTGCCCAAGTTTTGTCTCAATAGCTCTAAAAATGGCCGAGTTATGGCATTTTTTGTCATTTAGCTATGGCGGCCATCTTGGATTTTTATTTTTGTTTTTTGTACGTGATAGAGAATGTCGTCAGCTACAACATCACCAAATTTCAGCTCTCTATGTATAAAGATGGCCGAGTTATGACATTTTTTCTTCTTAGCTATGGCGGCCATCTTGGATTTTTATTTTTGGTTTTGGTAATTGATAGAGGATGTCTTCAGCTACAATCTCACCAAATTTCAGCTCTCTATGTATAAAGATGGTCGAGTTAAAGCCATTTGAATGTAGCTATGGCGGCCATCTTGGATTTTTATTTTTGGTTTCCGTACGTGATAGAGGATGTCTTCAGCTACACCCTCACCAAATTTCAGCTCTCTATGTATAAAGATGGCCGAGTTATAGCCATTTGAAAGTAGCTATGGCGGCCATCTTGGATTTTTGATTTTGATATGGAATATGATAGGAAACATTGTCAGCTATCACCATACCAAGTTTCAGCTCAATATCACTAAAATTGACCATTTTACAGTATTTTGACTTTTTTGCGTTGTCGGCCATCTTGGAAATTGGATTTTAAATTGAAATTTATTAGGGATCATTGTCAGCTACCCATTTGCCATATATAAGTTCCATATCTCCATCAAAATGGCCGCTTCACCTAATTTGCTTGTTCAAATGGCCGCTTCACCTAATTTGATTGTTCGATTCAAAATGGCCGACTTACCTAATTAACTAGTTTGATTCAAAATGGCCGACTCACCTAATTAGTTGGTTTGATTCAAAATGGCCGACTCACCTAATTACCTGGTTTGATTCAAAATGGCCGACTCACCTAATTAGCTGGTTTGATTCAAAATGGCCGACTCACCTAATTAAAAATGGCCGACTCACCTAATTAGCTGGTTTGATTCAAAATGGCCGACTCACCTAATTAGTTGGTTTGATTCAAAATGGCCGACTCACCTAATTAACTAGTTTGATTCAAAATGGCCGACTCACCTAATTAGTTGGTTTGATTCAAAATGGCCGACTCACCTAATTAGCTGGTTTGATTCAAAATGGCCGACTCACCTAATTAGCTGGTTTGATTCAAAATGGCCGACTCACCTAATTAGCTGGTTTGATTCAAAATGGCCGACTCACCTAATTAGCTGGTTTGATTCAAAATGGCCGACTCACCTAATTAGTTGGTTTGATTCAAAATGGCCGACTCACCTAATTAGCTGGTTTGATTCAAAATGGCCGACTCACCTAATTAGCTGGATTGATTCAAAATGGCCGACTCACCTAAATAAGTAGTTTGATTCAAAATGGCCGACTCACTTAATTAGCTAGTTCGATTCAAAATGGCTGACTCACCAAATTAGCTAGTTTGATTCAAAATGGCAGACGCACCTAATTAGCTAGTTTGATTCAAAATGGCCGACTCACCTAATTAGCTAGTTTGATTCAAAATGGCCGACTCACCTAATTAGCTAGTTTGATTCAAAATGGCCGACTCACCTAATTAGCTAGTTTGATTCAAAATGGCCGACTCACCTAATTAGCTAGTTTGATTCAAAATGGCCGACTCACCTAATTAGCTAGTTTGATTCAAAATGGCCGACTCACCTAATTAGCTAGTTTCATTCAAAATGGCCGACTCACCTAATAAGCTAGTTTCATTCAAAATGGCAGACTCACCTAATTAGCTAATTTGATTCAAAATGGCCGACTCAACTAATTAGCTAGTTTGATTCAAAATGGCCGATTCACCTAATTAGCTAGTTTGATTCAAAATGGCCGACTCACCTAATTAGCTAGTTTGATTCAAAATGGCCGACTCACCTAATTAGCTAGTTTGATTCAAAATGGCAGACTCACCTAATTAGCTAGTTTGATTCAAAATGGCCGACTCACCTAATTATCTTGTTTGATTCAAAATGGCCGACTCACCTAATTAGCTAGTTTGATTCAAAATGGCCGACTCACCTAATTAGCTAGTTTCATCCAAAATGGCCGTCTCATCTAATTAGCTTGTGTATTGAACCTGCCTTGTATATTGCCTTGTATATTGAACCAAGATGGCGCCCTGATTCAAAATGGCCGCCTCACCTAATGAGCTTGGTTGATTCAAAATGGCCGCCTCACCTAATTAGCTACTTTGATTCAAAATGGCCGACTCACCTAATTAGCTAGTTTGATTCAAAATGGCCGTCTCACCTAAGTAGCTTGTGTATTGAACCTGCCCTGTATATTGCCTTGTATATTGAACCAAGATGGCGCCCTGATTCAAAATGGCCGCCTCACCTAATGAGCTTGGTTGATTCAAAATGGCCACCTCAACTAATTATCTAGTTTCATCCAAAATGGCCGCCTCATCTAATTAGCTTTTGTATTGAACCTATCTTGTATATTGCCTTGTATATTGAACCAAGATGGCGCCCTGATTTAAAATGGCCGCCTCACCTAATGAGCTTGGTTGATTCAAAATGGCCGACTCACCTAATTAGCTAGTTCTATTCAAAATGGCCGACTCACCTAACTAGCTTGTGTATTGAACCTGCCTTGTATATTGCCTTGTATATTGAACCAAAATGGCGCCCTATGTAACTCAGTTTCTCTGAAAAGTTAAGTCCCATTCATTTCCTATGGGAAATTTACGATTTTTGTTAGCAAAATATTTCGCGATGGTAACTCCGATTGCTTAGAAAAGTAATAGCACACATCTCGGAGTCGGGCCGGTCGTTTTGATATAACTTATGTGGGGGTGCACGTTACGGTACGAGCCGCATTAATGTTGACGGAATAATAATAAATAATAAAAAAAAAAAATAAAGAAACCCTTATTGGTAGGATAACAATAGGTTGCTTCCAAGCATTTACAATGCATTGGCAGCCCCCAACTAGAAAGTTCCTGGAGAAACTTCGAAGGGGGCTGCCAGGCTACTGCCCGCTAGCAACCATCCTGAATACAAATGGCTCCAAATGTTCATAGCATACATCACAGAGCTAAATTAAAGTCTTGAAATGATAGTAAAAGGTGTTTGGGTTCACTTTCAGCTAACATTACACCAAATTTCAGCTAAATAGCATTAAAAATGGCCGAATTATGGTGTTTTTTATCTTTTAGATAAGGCGGCCATCTTGGATTTTTTAATTTTTAATCAGGGTTTATTAGAGCTCATTCTCAGCTACTAAGTTGCCCAAGTTTTGTCTCAATAGCTCTAAAAATGGCCGAGTTATGGTTTTTGGCATTTAGCTATGGCGGCCATCTTGGATTTTTATTTTTGTTTTTTGTACGTGATAGAGAATGTCGTCAGCTACAACATCACCAAATTTCAGCTCTCTATGTATAAAGATGGCCGAGTTATGACATTTTTTCTTCTTAGCTATGGCGGCCATCTTGGATTTTTATTTTTGGTTTTGGTAATTGATAGAGGATGTCTTCAGCTACAATCTCACCAAATTTCAGCTCTCTATGTATAAAGATGGTCGAGTTAAAGCCATTTGAATGTAGCTATGGCGGCCATCTTGGATTTTTATTTTTGGTTTCCGTACGTGATAGAGGATGTCTTCAGCTACACCCTCACCAAATTTCAGCTCTCTATGTATAAAGATGGCCGAGTTATAGCCATTTGAAAGTAGCTATGGCGGCCATCTTGGATTTTTGATTTTGATATGGAATATGATAGGAAACATTGTCAGCTATCACCATACCAAGTTTCAGCTCAATATCACTAAAATTGACCATTTTACAGTATTTTGACTTTTTTGCGTTGTCGGCCATCTTGGAAATTGGATTTTAAATTGAAATTTATTAGGGATCATTGTCAGCTACCCATTTGCCATATATAAGTTCCATATCTCCATCAAAATGGCCGCTTCACCTAATTTGCTTGTTCAAATGGCCGCTTCACCTAATTTGATTGTTCGATTCAAAATGGCCGACTTACCTAATTAACTAGTTTGATTCAAAATGGCCGACTCACCTAATTAGTTGGTTTGATTCAAAATGGCCGACTCACCTAATTACCTGGTTTGATTCAAAATGGCCGACTCACCTAATTAGCTGGTTTGATTCAAAATGGCCGACTCACCTAATTAGCTGGTTTGATTCAAAATGGCCGACTCACCTAATTAGCTGGTTTGATTCAAAATGGCCGACTCACCTAAGTAGATGGTTTGATTCAAAATGGCCGACTCACCTAATTAACTAGTTTGATTCAAAATGGCCGACTCACCTAATTAGCTGGTTTGATTCAAAATGGCCGACTCACCTAATTAGCTGGTTTGATTCAAAATGGCCGACTCACCTAATTAGCTGGTTTGATTCAAAATGGCCGACTCACCTAATTAGCTGGTTTGATTCAAAATGGCCGACTCACCTAATTAGCTGGTTTGATTCAAAATGGCCGACTCACCTAATTAGCTGGTTTGATTCAAAATGGCCGACTCACCTAATTAGCTGGATTGATTCAAAATGGCCGACTCACCTAAATAAGTAGTTTGATTCAAAATGGCCGACTCACTTAATTAGCTAGTTCGATTCAAAATGGCTGACTCACCAAATTAGCTAGTTTGATTCAAAATGGCAGACGCACCTAATTAGCTAGTTTGATTCAAAATGGCCGACTCACCTAATTAGCTAGTTTGATTCAAAATGGCCGACTCACCTAATTAGCTAGTTTGATTCAAAATGGCCGACTCACCTAATTAGCTAGTTTGATTCAAAATGGCCGACTCACCTAATTAGCTAGTTTGATTCAAAATGGCCGACTCACCTAATTAGCTAGTTTGATTCAAAATGGCCGACTCACCTAATTAGCTAGTTTGATTCAAAATGGCCGACTCACCTAATTAGCTAGTTTCATTCAAAATGGCCGACTCACCTAATAAGCTAGTTTCATTCAAAATGGCAGACTCACCTAATTAGCTAATTTCATTCAAAATGGCCGACTCAACTAATAAGCTAGTTTCATTCAAAATGGCCGACTCACCTAATTAGCTAATTTGATTCAAAATGGCCGACTCACCTAATTAGCTAGTTTGATTCAAAATGGCCGACTCACCTAATTAGCTAGTTTGATTCAAAATGGCAGACTCACCTAATTAGCTAGTTTGATTCAAAATGGCCGACTCACCTAATTATCTTGTTTGATTCAAAATGGCCGACTCACCTAATTAGCTAGTTTGATTCAAAATGGCCGACTCACCTAATTAGCTAGTTTCATCCAAAATGGCCGTCTCATCTAATTAGCTTGTGTATTGAACCTGCCTTGTATATTGCCTTGTATATTGAACCAAGATGGCGCCCTGATTCAAAATGGCCGCCTCACCTAATGAGCTTGGTTGATTCAAAATGGCCGCCTCACCTAATTAGCTACTTTGATTCAAAATGGCCGACTCACCTAATTAGCTAGTTTGATTCAAAATGGCCGTCTCACCTAAGTAGCTTGTGTATTGAACCTGCCCTGTATATTGCCTTGTATATTGAACCAAGATGGCGCCCTGATTCAAAATGGCCGCCTCACCTAATGAGCTTGGTTGATTCAAAATGGCCACCTCAACTAATTATCTAATTTCATCCAAAATGGCCGCCTCATCTAATTAGCTTGTGTATTGAACCTACCTTGTATATTGCCTTGTATATTGAACCAAGATGGCGCCCTGATTCAAAATGGCCGCCTCACCTAATGAGCTTGGTTGATTCAAAATGGCCGACTCACCTAATTAGCTAGTTCTATTCAAAATGGCCGACTCACCTAACTAGCTTGTGTATTGAACCTGCCTTGTATATTGCCTTGTATATTGAACCAAAATGGCGCCCTATGTAACTCAGTTTCTCTGAAAAGTTAAGTCCCATTCATTTCCTATGGGAAATTTACGATTTTTGTTAGCAAAATATTTCGCGATGGTAACTCCGATTGCTTAGAAAAGTAATAGCACACATCTCGGAGTCGGGCCGGTCGTTTTGATATAACTTATGTGGGGGTGCACGTTACGGTACGAGCCGCATTAATGTTGACGGAATAATAATAAATAAATAAAAAATAAAGAAACCCTTATTGGTAGGATAACAATAGGTTGCTTCCAAGCATTTACAATGCATTGGCAGCCCCCAACTAGAAAGTTCCTGGAGAAACTTCGACGGGGGCTGCCAGGCTACCGCCCGCTAGCAGCCATCCTGAATACAAATGGCTCCAAATGTTCATAGCACACATCACAGAGCTAAATTAAAGTCTTGAAATGATAGTAAAAGGTGTTTGGGTTCACTTTCAGCTAACATTACACCAAATTTCAGCTAAATAGCATTAAAAATGGCCGAATTATGGTGTTTTTATCTTTTAGATAAGGCGGCCATCTTGGATTTTTTAATTTTCAATCAGGGTTTATTAGAGCTCATTCTCAGCTACTAAGTTGCCAACTTTTGTCTCAATAGCTCTAAAAATGGCCGAGTTATGGCATTTTTTGTCATTTAGCTATGGCGGCCATCTTGGATTTTTATTTTTGTTTTTTGTACGTGATAGAGAATGTCGTCAGCTACAACATCACCAAATTTCAGCTCTCTATGTATAAAGATGGCCGAGTTATGACATTTTTTCTTCTTAGCTATGGCGGCCATCTTGGATTTTTATTTTTGGTTTTGGTACGTGATAGAGGATGTCTTCAGCTACAATCTCACCAAATTTCAGCTCTCTATGTATAAAGATGGTCGAGTTAAAGCCATTTGAATGTAGCTATGGCGGCCATCTTGGATTTTTATTTTTGGTTTCCGTACGTGATAGAGGATGTCTTCAGCTACACCCTCACCAAATTTCAGCTCTCTATGTATAAAGATGGCCGAGTTATAGCCATTTGAAAGTAGCTATGGCGGCCATCTTGGATTTTTGATTTTGATATGGAATATGATAGGAAACATTGTCAGCTATCACCATACCAAGTTTCAGCTCAATATCACTAAAATTGACCATTTTACAGTATTTTGACTTTTTTGCGTTGTCGGCCATCTTGGAAATTGGATTTTCAATTGAAATTTATTAGGGATCATTGTTAGCTACCCATTTGCCAAATATAAGTTCCATATCTCCATCAAAATGGCCGCTTCACCTAATTTGCTTGTTCAAATGGCCGATTCACCTAATTTGCTTGTTTGATTCAAAATGGCCGACTCACCTAATTAGCTGGTTTGATTCAAAATGGTCGACTCACCTAATGAGCATGTTTGATTCAAAATGGCCGACTCACCTAATGAGCATGTTTGATTAAAAATGGCCTCCTCACCAAATGAGCTTGTTTGATCCAAAATGGCCGACTCATCTAAGCAGCTAGTTTGATTCAAAATGGCCACCTCACCTAATGAGCTTGTTTGATTCAAAATGGCCGACTCACCTAATCAGCTAGTTTGATTCAAAATGGCCGACTCACCTAATTAGGTAGTTTGATTCAAAATGGCCGACTCACCTAATTAGCTAGTTTGATTCAAAATGGCCGACTCACCTAATCAGCTAGTTTGATTCAAAATGGCCGACTCACCTAATTAGTTTGATTCAAAATGGCCGACTCACCTAATTAGCTGTTTGATTCAAAATGGCCGACTTACCTAATTAACTAGTTTGATTCAAAATGGCCGACTCACCTAATTAGTTGGTTTGATTCAAAATGGCCGACTCACCTAATTAGCTGGTTTGACTCAAAATGGCCGACTCACCTAATTAGCTGGTTTGATTCAAAATGGCCACTCACCTAATGAGCTTGTTTGATCCAAAATGGCCGACTCACCTAATGAGCCTGTTTGATTCAAAATGGCCACCTCACCTAATGAGCTTGTTTGATTCAAAATGGCCGACTCATCTAATGAGGTTGTTTGATTCAAAATGGCCGACTCACCTAATGAGCTTGTTTGATTCAAAATGGCCGACTCACCTAATGAGCATGTTTGATTCAAAATGGCCGACTCACCTAATTAGCTAGTTCTATTCAAAATGGCCAACTCACCTAATTATCTTGTTTGATTCAAAATGGCCGACTTACCTAATTAACTAGTTTTATTCAAAATGGCCGACTCACCTAATTAGACAGTTTGATTCAAAATGGCCGACTCACCTAATTAGCTAGTTTGATTCAAAATGGCCGACTCACCTAATTAGCTAGTTTGATTCAAAATGGCCGACTCACCTAATTAGCTAGTTTGATTCAAAATGGCCGACTCACCTAATTAGCTAGTTTGATTCAAAATGGCCGACTCACCTAATTAGCTAGTTTGATTCAAAATGGCCGACTCACCTAATTAGCTAGTTTGATTCAAAATGGCCGACTCACCTAATTAGCTAGTTTGATTCAAAATGGCCGACTCACCTAATTAGCTAGTTTGATTCAAAATGGCCGACTCACCTAATTAGCTAGTTTGATTCAAAATGGCCGACTCACCTAATTAGCTAGTTTGATTCAAAATGGCCGACTCACCTAATTAGCTAGTTTGATTCAAAATGGCCGACTCACCTAATTAGCTAGTTTGATTCAAAATGGCCGACTCACCTAATTAGCTGGTTTGATTCAAAATGGCCGACTCACCTAATTAGCTGGTTTGATTCAAAATGGCCGACTCACCTAATTAGCTGGTTTGATTCAAAATGGCCGACTCACCTAATTAGCTGGTTTGATTCAAAATGGCCGACTCACATAATTAGCTGGTTTGATTCAAAATGGCCGACTCACCTAATTACCTGGTTTGATTCAAAATGGCCGACTCACCTAATTAACTAGTTTGATTCAAAATGGCCGACTCACCTAATTAGCTAGTTTGATTCAAAATGGCCGACTCACCTAATTAGCTAGTTTGATTCAAAATGGCCGACTCACCTAATTAGCTAGTTTGATTCAAAATGGCCGACTCACCTAATTAGCTAGTTTGATTCAAAATGGCCGACTCACCTAATTAGCTAGTTTGATTCAAAATGGCCGACTCACCTAATTAGCTAGTTTGATTCAAAATGGCCGACTCACCTAATTAGCTAGTTTGATTCAAAATGGCCGACTCACCTAATTAGCTAGTTTGATTCAAAATGGCCGACTCACCTAATTAGCTAGTTTGATTCAAAATGGCCGACTCACCTAATTAGCTAGTTTCATCCAAAATGGCCGTCTCATCTAATTAGCTTGTGTATTGAACCTGCCTTGTATATTGCCTTGTATATTGAACCAAGATGGCGCCCTGATTCAAAATGGCCGCCTCACCTAATGAGCTTGGTTGATTCAAAATGGCCGCCTCACCTAATTAGCTACTTTGATTCAAAATGGCCGACTCACCTAATTAGCTAGTTTGATTCAAAATGGCCGTCTCACCTAAGTAGCTTGTGTATTGAACCTGCCCTGTATATTGCCTTGTATATTGAACCAAGATGGCGCCCTGATTCAAAATGGCCGCCTCACCTAATGAGCTTGGTTGATTCAAAATGGCCACCTCAACTAATTATCTAGTTTCATCCAAAATGGCCGCCTCATCTAATTAGCTTTTGTATTGAACCTATCTTGTATATTGCCTTGTATATTGAACCAAGATGGCGCCCTGATTTAAAATGGGCCTCACCTAATGAGCTTGGTTGATTCAAAATGGCCGACTCACCTAATTAGCTAATTTGATTCAAAATGGCCGACTCAACTAATTAGCTAGTTTGATTCAAAATGGCCGACTCACCTAATTAGCTAGTTTGATTCAAAATGGCCGACTCACCTAATTAGCTAGTTTGATTCAAAATGGCCGACTCACTTAATTAGCTAGTTTGATTCAAAATGGCAGACTCACCTAATTAGCTAGTTTGATTCAAAATGGCCGACTCACCTAATTATCTTGTTTGATTCAAAATGGCCGACTCACCTAATTAGCTAGTTTGATTCAAAATGGCCGACTCACCTAATTAGCTAGTTTCATCCAAAATGGCCGTCTCATCTAATTAGCTTGTGTATTGAACCTGCCTTGTATATTGCCTTGTATATTGAACCAAGATGGCGCCCTGATTCAAAATGGCCGCCTCACCTAATGAGCTTGGTTGATTCAAAATGGCCGCCTCACCTAATTAGCTACTTTGATTCAAAATGGCCGACTCACCTAATTAGCTAGTTTGATTCAAAATGGCCGTCTCACCTAAGTAGCTTGTGTATTGAACCTGCCCTGTATATTGCCTTGTATATTGAACCAAGATGGCGCCCTGATTCAAAATGGCCGCCTCACCTAATGAGCTTGGTTGATTCAAAATGGCCGACTCACCTAATTAGCTAGTTCTATTCAAAATGGCCGACTCACCTAACTAGCTTGTGTATTGAACCTGCCTTGTATATTGCCTTGTATATTGAACCAAAATGGCGCCCTATGTAACTCAGTTTCTCTGAAAAGTTAAGTCCCATTCATTTCCTATGGGAAATTTACGATTTTTGTTAGCAAAATATTTCGCGATGGTAACTCCGATTGCTTAGAAAAGTAATAGCACACATCTCGGAGTCGGGCCGGTCGTTTTGATATAACTTATGTGGGGGTGCACGTTACGGTACGAGCCGCATTAATGTTGATGGATGAATAATAAATAATAAATAAATAAAGAAACCCTTATTGGGTGGATAACAATAGGTTGCTTCCAAGCATTTACAATGCATTGGCAGCCCCCAACTAGAAAGTTCCTGGAGAAACTTCGACGGGGGCTGCCAGGCTACTGCCCGTTAGCAGCCATCCTGAATACAAATGGCTCCAAATGTTAATAGCACATATCACGGAGCCAAATAAAATTCTTGAAATGATAGTAAAGGTGTTTGGGTTCATTTTCAGCTCCGATTACACCAAATTTCAACTAAATAGCATTAAAAATGGCTGAATTATGGTGTTTTTTCTTTTTAGCTAAGGCGGCCATCTTGGATTTTTATTTTCGTTTTTTGTACGTGATAGAGAATGTTGTCAGCTACAACTTCACCAAATTTCAGCTCTCTATGTATAAAGATGGCTGAGTTATAGCATTTTTTCTCTTTTAGCTATGTCGGCCATCTTGGATTTTTATTTTTGGTTTCGGTACGTAATACAGAATGTCTTCAGCTACAACCTCACCAAATTTCAGCTCCCTATGTATAAAGATGGCTGAGTTAAATCCATTTGAATGTAGCTATGGCGGCCATCTTGGATTTTTATTTTTGGTTTCCGTACGTGATAGAGGATGTCTTCAGCTACAACCTCACCAAATTTCAGCTTTCTATGTATAAAGATGGCCGAGTTATAGCCATTTGAAAGTAGCTATGGCGGCCATCTTGGATTTTTGATTTTGATATGAAATTTGATAGGAAACATTGTCGGCTATCACCATACCAAGTTTCAGCTCTATATCATTAAAATTGACCATTTTACAGTATTTTGACTTTTTTGCGTTGTCGGCCATCTTGGAAATTGGATTTTCAATTGAAATTTATTAGGGATCATTGTCAGCTACCCATTTGCCAAATATAAGTTCCATATATCCATCAAAATGGCCGCTTCACCTAATTTGCTTGTTCAAATGGCCGCTTCACCTAATTTGCTTGTTTAATTCAAAATGGCCGACTCACCTAAGAAGCTAGTTTGATTCAAAATGGCCAACTTACCTAATAAGCTAGTTTGATTCAAAATGGCCGACTCACCTAATGAACTTGGTTGATTCAAAATGGCCACCTCAACTAATTAGCTAGTTTGATCCAAAATGGCCGCCTCACCTAACTAGCATGTGTATTGAACCTGCCTTGTATATTGCATTGTATATTGAACCAAGATGGCGCCCTGATTCAAAATGGCCGCCTCTCCTAATGAACTTGGTTGATTCAAAATGGCCACCTCAACTAATTAGCTAGTTTGATCCAAAATGGCCACCTCATCTAACTAGCTTGTGTATTGAACCTGCCTTGTATATTGCATTGTATATTGAACCAAGATGGCGCCCTGATTCAAAATGGCCGCCTCTCCTAATGAGCTTGGTTGATTCAAAATGGCCACCTCAACTAATTAGCTAGTTTGATCCAAAATGGCCACCTCATCTAACTAGCTTGTGTATTGAACCTGCCTTGTATATTGCATTGTATATTGAACCAAGATGGCGCCCTGATTCAAAATGGCCGCCTCTCCTAATGAACTTGGTTGATTCAAAATGGCCACCTCAACTAATTAGCTAGTTTGATCCAAAATGGCCACCTCACCTAACTAGCATGTGTATTGAACCTGCCTTGTATATTGCATTGTATATTGAACCAAGATGGCGCCCTGATTCAAAATGGCCGCCTCTCCTAATGAACTTGGTTGATTCAAAATGGCCACCTCAACTAATTAGCTAGTTTGATCCAAAATGGCCGCCTCACCTAACTAGCATGTGTATTGAACCTGCCTTGTATATTGCATTGTATATTGAACCAAGATGGCGCCCTGATTCAAAATGGCCGCCTCTCCTAATGAACTTGGTTGATTCAAAATGGCCACCTCAACTAATTAGCTAGTTAGATCCAAAATGGCCACCTCACCTAACTAGCATGTGTATTGAACCTGCCTTGTATATTGCATTGTATATTGAACCAAGATGGCGCCCTGATTCAAAATGGCCGCCTCTCCTAATGAACTTGGTTGATTCAAAATGGCCACCTCAACTAATTAGCTAGTTTGATCCAAAATGGCCGCCTCACCTAACTAGCATGTGTATTGAACCTGCCTTGTATATTGCAT
>JBBPBX010093283.1:0-13583 GCA_038048925.1 Garcialebias charrua
GTCTGACCTCCAGATCGACTGGGTTGGACCACTCACTAAGAGCTCTAGAGGAAATAAATATTTTCTCACGGTAACCTGTGCATTTACCAAATGGGTAGAATGCCTACCAGCTCCTAACGACACAGCACAAACAACTGCTATGTTGTTAATGAATCATATATTCTCAAGGTTTGGACTTCCCCTTCGGGTGAACTCAGACCAAGGTACACACTTCACAGGTGAAGTGATGAAAGAACTGTGGAAGACGCTAGGCGTCAAGGCCAACTTTCATGTCGGCTACCACCCACAGGCTTCAGGCCAAGTCGAGAGAGCAAACAGAACTGTGGTGAGTATTTTGAAGAAATACGTGGCCGCAAATCACAAGGACTGGGATGTGAAACTCCCTCTGGTCCTCATGGCCATAAGAGCCACTCCACACACATCAACTGGCATCTCTCCCTTCGAGATGATGACCGGTCGACAAATGACTCTCCCTCTACACCTGTTGTACCAACCAGGCGACGCCGTCATGGCGACAGCCTACACTACACAACAATACATGAAAGATTTGAATGTACACCTCAGAAACACTTTTGCTTTCGCCCAGAAAAACCTGGAAAGGTCCGCTGAAGGACGCAAGGCGTACTATGACCAGAAGGCCTCTCACAATGAACTCCAAGTGGGAGACAGAGTCTGGTACTATACGTTCGCCCCAGCAACCGGGAAAGGAGAGTCCGGGACCGGAACTCTCGCCCGCAAACTAATGCCCAGGTGGACTGGACCTCATCTGATAACAGACAAAGTGTCCTCAGTCGTCTACGAGATCAAAATCAGCAAAGGCCGCAAAGAGCCAATTGCTAAATGGGTACATCGAAATCAGATCAAACCTTACAAGGCGTTCAATGACTCCACAAAAGACAAAGATCTCACAAACTCACCGACTTCATGGGATAATAAGGTCGTCCAAACACAAGTTAGTAAATAAACTAATCAGGTTTAAACTACCATATTTCCCACCCTATAAGTCGCATTGTCCAACTTGAACTTAGAAACGCTAAGTCCAACACCCACAACAAAAACTAATCTTAACAACCATTTAAATCCACAAGATTTAAGTTGACCTCGGTCATAAAGTTGAGACCTGTTTTCTTGTGTGTTGCACTTTGGAATCTGACGACAAGAGTGTGTCGAAGCAGTGAAACGTTGTTTCCTTGTTGTTTAGTCATTACTGTTGTCATTATTTGAGATATTGTTGTGGTTCTGGACACTCCCAGCCAAAAAAGGTTTTGTATTAACATTGATTAATGCATAAGATGGATCTAACTATGCCAACATGCAGTTCGTTTTGTTAAATCTCAACCGTTGAAGAGTCAATGTAGTTTAAAGCTACTCAAGGTACCATAAACTACACTGGCCTCACGATTTCTAAATTGAACCGATTCGATCGTTTCTATTCTAGATTATCTATTCATTTTGATGAGTCTCGCCATAGACTTCAAAATTTATTAGGTACACCAAATCCTACGTCGTTCGTCTAAAAGACAACAGACATTTAGATCAAACTATATTTCATTTTTCTACTTTAGTTTAACCTAAACTAAGTAATGAATGGAGGAATAGTTTGGAATTAGAGGCCTTCGTTACAGAAGCCCTCCAAAATTCTATAGGTATAGATCCCTATATCTAATTTACAGAATTGATCCACCCCTTAATTGGTAATTATAGCTGATCTAAACCATGATAGCTTACATACCAGGTGCATATAGGTAGGGCCTAATGTAAAATCCCAATCATAAGCCCACCTAAAACCACATAATTGCATGACACATAGAACCAGAGTGGCACTGACTGGAGACCAACCAGCCAACAACCTTCGATGTGGGGACCTGCAGCTCCAACGCTTGGTCTTCAACCTTCATCCAAGGATCGCCTCCTCTGCGTCAATCGAGGGATCCCCTCTACATGCTGATTATGAAAACAATTGTTGCTGATCAATCAACAAAACTAATCGTTGTGGATTTACTGCTGTGGGATTACCGCTGTGGATTATAAGACTTTGTTTTCCAAAGGATCACAGACTTTGTTTTCCAAGAGTTAACAGACTCAGTTTTCCGAGGGATTAAAAGCTTACCGCAATGGGATTACCTACGAACAGTATGGAAGTTCCAAAAACTTTATGGGATTATAATTTTTGATTTTTTCTTTTCCACTCGCCGGATTACTTCAAGATCAGAGACAGTTCAAGGTTTCCTTTCGTGTTGGACCCCATCCCCAACGACTGGCGATGGCTTCCAAAAGGGGGGAGATGTAGTGGACATGACCTTGTCCACTTTTAAGACACCTGTGTACTTTTGAACTGTCCAGTGATGACCTTTACTGACCTCTCAGTAAAGCAGGACATTTAACACAATTATTCCATTAGTTATAATCTGAGGACATATAGTCACTAAAAGAGACTATTTCTATATCTTGATTTTATTCTAATGTAATCAAGAATAACTTTTCTCATTTTCATGATATGTGCTTTTATGCTGTGTTATTCTGAAATGTGTTAATTACTGTCTTCACTGCTGTGTTTAAAGGTGAAGCCTTCGGGTCACAGAGACCGGACGGTTTTGTTTAGAAACTCAGAGACAGTCTGATGAGCAGGGCTCCAGCGTTATCTGTCTTTTTTCCTAAACATTTCTCTCTGCTGCTGGCTTGTAACCTTGGGTTTGATAAAGCAAGTGAACTCCTCTCTGTGTTCCTGCTTTTAAGTTCTAACTGTGCGGAAACGCTTCAGTCTTTGAATGGACAAAGAGTTTGAATGGACGGAGACCTGAAAGCTCTCTGCCTTGCAGCTGGTCAAGCTTGGTCAAGAGCCAAAGACTAACTTGTCAGCTAGAACTGATGGACGTCTCCATCCAGTTCCCCGAGCAAAAGCTCCAAAGTTCTTAATGAACTTCCTTTGAGAAACATCTCGTCTTGAAGTCAGCCAGAAGCTGCCACATGTTTCTGACGGCTGACGCGGATCCGAGGAGACGTTGGAAGTAAACGACCAGTTCAGACGTACGAGGGCCGGAAGGACTCCGTGCACCTGGGAGGCTGGCAATATCTTTATCAGACGCATCGTCAAAAGGTAAAGAGCGGTTTACAAACGTACCTGGGATTTAGCCGAAGTCGGATGGAATGTGTCATCTCTGGTTACACTCGAGATAAATAACTTAATCTCTCCAACCTCTTATTCCTCCTACTCTTTCCCCTCTCTATCTAAGCTGGAAACTATATTTTAAGCTGAAATGCCCCTCAGACTAAATATGTGTAACATCTAATATTTATGTCTGTTGTGTTGAATTCAAGTGTGCTGACGTATTTGAATTGAAAGAAAGTGAAATCATGTCAATCAAGTGTAATGGTGTTAATTTAGTTGATTTATTTTAAATAAATGATAGTGTCTCTTTGACATATCAAACTAAGTTAACGTGTCCATTGTCACTTAATGGCTCTGTTTATTTATCCATCATAAAGATCACAGAAATATTGGGTAAACTGAAAAAGAAGAGAATCCGTGAATTTACTATTCAATCTGAATAAGTAAATTAATTAAGGTAAAAAGGAGGTCAGTATTAAACTGACCCCCCCTTTAACCCCTTTACACCAGTAACATGAGAGCATGTACAGTTTAAAACAAGGCACAGAGTTGGGAGCACAATATAGCAACCGTAGCAATCTGCCGTACAGGAATGACAGTTAGTAAGGTGCTTGCACATGATAAACAATATTAGAAAATACAAGCATGTACCTTAATCAGTCACAACCCCAACAACAAGCACATTCAATTAGTTGCAGTGGCAATCTGCCACCCACTGGCACATGTCCTAAAGAAACAAACAAATACAAATAACTTTTAACAGAACTCCACAACAATATGTGGAGCAGCATTGACAGCACCCAACCAGCCATAAGTGACTAATGAAAAAAAACATTTACCTTAGCTTGTGCTTCAGGGCTTTGCACAACTCCATGAACACTGCAGCAGCACTCACTACAGCCACATGCAGCAAGAGACTAAACAGCCAACACCCTGGAGAAGAATGTTTGGCTTACACACCTGGTGCTTAGTAACACTAATGAGCTAAACCACACTGAAGGTGGAGGAACAGGACACGGTGTGTTCAGGGAGCCAAACCAGAGTGGGAATTTACAGCCACTCTTCCAATGAACTAAAACCACCCGGTTACACATATGTGTCAAACTCAAGGCCCGGGGTCCAAATGTGGCCCTCGTTCATCTTATCTGGCGACCAACATGTTATTTTAAATGGAAAGTACTTTTATTACTTTAATTTTTTATTCAGTAATCTTTGATTATGATGTAAAAAGTGCAACAGAGAATGTCAAATGAGGCTAATCAAACTCTTGTTGAGGAAACGGCAACCAAGAAAAGAGGTTGGGTATCAAACATGAGTTAATGTAGATTCTGACACCGACCCTTAGTTTGAAAGGTTTTAATTTTGGCACCCTTTTTTAAGTGAGTTTGACACCCCTGAAATAGGACAAGAAGTCCTGTTCAGGACGAGATTTCCTGCTGCCATCTTGTAAGGAGCTAAGAGTAACCATCTGTGCCATTTACTGGTGCATCTCTTAAAATTAGAATACCATCCATCCAACCATCCATTATCTTTACCCACTTCTTCCTTTTTGGGTTGTGAGGGTCACTGGTGCCCATGTTCAGCCATCACTGTGTCAATGACAGGGATACAAAGAGATAAACAATAATTTCTCACTGAATTTAAAGTTACCCTAACATGCATGTTTTTGGTCTGTGGGAGGAAACCAGAGTACCCGGAGAAAACCCACGCATGCACGGAGAGAACATGCAAACTCCACCCAGAGAGTCCCTGACTGGAACTTGATCTGGCAACCTTTTTGCTGAGAGGCAACAGCTCTGTGGTTTTCGTGCTGGTCGTGGAACACTGGACCAGCTCTACACCCTCAGCAGGGTCCTGGAGGGTGCGTGGGAGTTTGCCCAACCAGTTTACATGTGCTTTGTGGACTTGGAGAAGGCATTCGACCGCGTCCCTCGGGGGGTTCTGTGGGGGGTACTCCGGGAGTATGGGGTACCAGGCCCATTGATATGGGCTGTTAGGTCCCTGTACGACCGGTGTCAGAGCTTGGTCCGCATTGCCGGCAGTAAGTCAGGCTCGTTTCCGGTGAGAGTTGGACTCCGCCAAGGTTGCCCTTTGTCACCGATTCTGTTCATAACTTTTATGGACAGAATTTCTAGGCGCAGCCAAGGTGTTGAGAGGATCCGTTTTGGTGGCCTTAGAATCGCTTCTCTGTTTTTTGCAGATGATGTGGTCCTATTGGCTTCATCAGATCGTGATCTACAGCTTTCGCTGGAGCGGTTTGCAGCCGAGTGTGATGCGGCCGGGATGAGGATCAGTTCCTCCAAATCCGAGGCCATGGTCTTGAGCCGGAAAAGGGTAGCATGCCCTCTCCGGGTCGGGGATGAGGTCCTGCCCCAAGTGGAGGAGTTTAAGTATCTCGGGGTCTTGTTCACGAATGAGGGAAAACTGGAGCGTGAGATCGATAGGCGGATAGGTGCAGCATCCGCAGTGAAGCGGGCTCTGTACCGGTCTGTCGTGGTGAAGAGAGAGCTGAGTCGAAAGGCAAAGCTCTCAATTTACCGATCGATCTACGTTCCCACCCTCATCTATGGTCATGAGCTTTGGGTTGTGACCGAAAGAACGAGATCTCGGATACAAGCGGCTGAAATGAGTTTTCTCCGCAGGGTGTCTGGACTCTCCCTTAGAGATAGGGTGAGAAGTTCGGTCATCCGGGAGGGACTCGGAGTAGAGCCGCTGCTTCTCCACATCGAGAGGAGCCAGTTGAGGTGGCTCGGGCATCTGGTTAGGATGCCTCCTGGACGCCTCCCTGGGGAGGTGTTCCGGGCATGTCCCACCGGGAGGAGGCCCAGAGGAAGACCCAGGACACGCTGGAGGGACTATGTTTCTCGGCTGGCCTGGGAACGCCTTGGGATTCCCCCAGAGGAGCTGCTCCAAGTGGCTGGGGAGAGGGAAGTCTGGGCCTCCCTACTTAGGTTGCTACCTCCGCGACCCGACCCCGGAAAGGCGGACGAAAATGGATGGATGGATGGATGGCAACAGCTCTACCAAAAGTGCCGTAGTGCCACCACTGGAACAATGTGAAAAGTAAAAAAAAAAATTGTCAATCACTTCAGGAAATGAAATTCATTTATTGCAAAGATTAATTACACAGAGAAAATATTTAAAGGCTTTATTTCTTGTAATTTTGATGATTATGTGGGGGAAAAAACTCTGTGTGTCAGAAATTTAGAATATTTCACAGTCAGTTTTTGGTACCTTTGTCAGTGTGGTCAGGAGCCGAGTCCTGCTGGAAAATGAAATTGGCATCTCCATAAAGATCGTCAGCACGATGTCTCTAAAATGTCCTGCTAGATGCTGCATTGACTCTGAACTTCAGAACCCACAGTGGACCAACACCAGCAGAGGTGATTCTATTATGAAAACAGTAGACAATTGTATTGTGTACTGAGCCTTCCACCAAGCCAAGTCAAGCAATATACAGTTAGCACTATCATAATGAAATTTCCAAAGACCGTAATTGTTTAGACCAGAAGCTCTGGGACGTTCAGTCCTCACCTCCTTCTACAGGTGTGCAGTGGAGAGCATCCTGTGCTCCAGCATCAACGTGTGGCATGGAGGCTGCACAGCTGCAGAAAGAAAAGCTTTATGCTGGATCCCCACCGCACGCATCTCGCGCAGCCGAAACAGCCACTTTACATTGAAGTCTATGGGGGACGCGCATCTTGGAGCAGCGGGGTGTGTCGCGGCGCATCCACAGCATACAAGCAGCGCGAAAGTGAGCAGCAGCTGTTTCCTACTCCCGCGTCGCATCAGAGCAGCGACTGTGGAAGCACGGAATGCCGTGCTTCCACAGCTCGATTCAGCTCGCTGCTCAGCAGCAAACAATCAGGACCAATCAGGAGAGACTCTGCCATGTGATCACGCAACGACGACGGGACGGAAGTAGGAGGGCACGGAACGACGACGGGACGGAAGTAGGAGGGCACCGCGCGAAACGTGAACAGACGAAAAAAATCCCGCGGTAAACATGGAGGAGAAACTTATCGTGGCAGTCTGTGAAAATCCAATAATTTATAACCAGGCCAGTCCCTTCTACAGGGATCGAAATAAGAAGGACACTGCATGGAAAAGAATCAGTGAGGAGGTCGGTTGGCCTGGTAAGTTTCCACCATGTTTTATAATTTTTTCTTTCATTCAAATCTTTTGAACCTCATGGGCTCATTTACGAAAGCGACCTGCTAAAACTAAAGAACAATGAACAGCAGTGATAGAATTTCATTAAACAATAAACAAACAAACAATAAACAATAGAAAACAAAAAGAGAGAAAAAAACAAAAGATTTTTTTTTTTCTTTTTTTAACAAAGTATCAAAAAACTAGCAAAACATTATAAGGTAGACGTATAAAATCAAAGACAGGAACAAATCTGCATTGGTTTTTGCCAGGATTCCAACAGATTAATACTGTATCCCTGCGTTATTACAATTACTGCTTTGTTCTTACAACTCCTGCTTTGTTCAGTAGCTGTAGTGTTGAATGACTGCCTACGTTTGTTTGCACAGAGCACAAAAAGTTGAAAAATAAAAGTAGGAAAACACCAGCTACATATAAATACAGAATACATGTAGCTGCAAAAAATTAGAAAACAGTACAGCAAAATAGGTGAAGATTGAAAAATCCATCCATCCATCCATCCATTTTCTTCCGCTTATCCGGGGTCGGGTCGCGGGGGTAGCAGCCTAAGTAGGGAGGCCCAGACTTCCCTCTCCCCAGCCACTTGGAGCAGCTCCTCTGGGGGAATCCCAAGGCGTTCCCAGGCCAGCCGAGAAACATAGTCCCTCCAGCGTGTCCTGGGTCTTCCTCTGGGTCTCCTCCCGGTGGGACATGCCCGGAACACCTCACCAGGGAGGCGTCCAGGAGGCATCCTAACCAGATGCCCGAGCCACCTCAACTGGCTCCTCTCGATGTGGAGAAGCAGCGGCTCTACTCCGAGTCCCTCCCGGATGACTGAGCTTCTCACCCTATCTCTAAGGGAGAGTCCAGACACCCTGCGGAGAAAACTCATTTCAGCCGCTTGTATCCGAGATCTTGTTCTTTCGGTCATAACCCAAAGCTCATGACCATAGATGAGGGTGGGAACGTAGATCGATCGGTAAATTGAGAGCTTTGCCTTTTGACTCAGCTCTCTCTTCACCACGACAGACCGGTACAGCGCCCGCTTCACTGCGGACGCTGCACCTATCCGCCTATCGATCTCACGCTCCAGTTTTCCCTCATTCGTGAACAAGATCCCGAGATACTTAAACTCCTCCACTTGGGGAAGGACCTCCTCCCCGACCCGGAGAGGGCACGCTACCCTTTTCCGGCTCAAGACCATGGCCTCGGATTTGGAGGAACTGATCCTCATCCCGGCCGCATCACATTCAGCTGCAAACCGCTCCAGCGAAAGCTGTAGATCACGAGCTGATGAAGCCAATAGGACCACATCATCTGCAAAAAACAGAGAAGCGATTCTAAGGCCACCAAAACGGATCCTCTCAACACCTTGGCTGCGCCTAGAAATTCTGTCCATAAAAGTTATAAACAGAATCGGTGACAAAGGGCAACCTTGGCGGAGTCCAACTCTCACCGGAAACGAGCCTGACTTACTGCCGGCAATGCGGACCAAGCTCTGACACCGGTCGTACAGGGACCTAACAGCCCATATCAATGGGCCTGGTACCCCATACTCCCGGAGTACCCGCCACAGAACCCCCCGAGGGACGCGGTCGAATGCCTTTTCCAAGTCTACAAAGCACATGTAAACTGGTTGGGCAAACTCCCACGCACCCTCCAGGACCCTGTTGAGGGTGTAGAGCTGGTCTAGTGTTCCACGACCAGGACGAAAACCACACTGCTCCTCCTGAATCCGAGGTTCGACTATCCGACGGACCCTCCTCTCCAGAACCCCTGAATAGACCTTACCAGGGAGGCTTAAGAGTGTGATCCCTCTATAGTTGGAACACACCCTACGGTCCCCCTTTTTGAATAGGGGAAAAAAAGATTGAAAAATAGCAGATAAAATCCAATACTGTACACAGATGCTGAATGTAGCTGAAACAACATCAAAACCAAAACGAAACATGATCAGAATGCCTTTAAACTAGCTAAAGGCCTCTAAAGCACCAGATTATGTACAGTTGCTGAAAAAGTAGTAGCTAAAACAGGCAAAACTGAGAAGTAGCTGTATTCATGTTGAAAGTAGTGTGTGTAACAGCCATTTTTAATGCTTTTCAGAGGATGCGTGCCGTAAACGCTGGAAGACATTACGTGACACGTATGCTAAGGAAGTCAAGAAGGAGAGAGACCGACAGAGGAGCGGTGCTGGAGCTGATTCCACGACAAAGTGGAAATACATGACGGTGCTGTCCTTTTTGCGGACATTCGTCACGCCAAGAGAGACAAGCAGTAACATGCCGAGCACGAGGTCCGAGGAGGAGCAGGACCAAATTGAGAACGCCGCTGGAGACCATGGCCAAGAGGAACAACATGACTTTGGTGATGACTCACAGCAGTCTTCAATTGGTCAGTATAGAGTCCCCACTGCCCTGTTGTTGTTACTGCATTGTTTACTAATTGTCACATCGTGCACAGGTCCTGCTCCGGATGACACATCGCCAGAACCAAGGTCCTCCACGCCGGCATCAGACCAGGCTGGACCGTCCCATGTTGAACGATTTGGTGTGTATTGCATCATTAAAATGCACACAGTCACTTATTCAAACATCTGTAAATATCCATTCACATAGTTTCCGTTGTGCGTGTGCGTACTGGTGCACATTCAAACACCTAACCAGAATATCTTTATCATTTCTAGCACGGCCACATATCAAGAGGCCGCGATCCAGGCCGTCAAACCCTCAACAAAACACCTTCGAGCTGAACGTGCTGGACCTCATGAAAACAACCGCGACCTCCTCACCCCCACCCTTGAATCTGGACCAGAACTTCTTGTTAGGGCTGTACCCTCTCTTAATGAGGGTGCCAGTTCGTAATAGGGAGATAGTCAAATTCAAATTACATAAACTGTTATACGACAACATGGAAGTCACACTCGACCTCCAAGGTACATCCATGAATTCGGATGACACAGATGGAGGCATGTGAACCACCGTCCATGCATGTGGGGCCCTGCTTCCTTTTATTTTTTCTTCTATGTAATGTTCATTGTTCTGTTGCAAACTCTGAAATAGTCACTGTATGCATATGTACATTACAAATACATTTTCTATTAAATACTCCATCAATAATGATACGTTTCATTCCTTCGTCTAATCTGCAATATTAACATTTACTAATATTCAAATTAGATATAAACAATAACAATACCATATATATTATTTTAATCATAATAATTCATATATTAACAATAACTATTAAATAATAATACAATCTGGCTGATGACACATAGCCAGATGTGTTTCACTGAGACCTTTCTAAACACATGTGTCAAAGTCAAGGACCGCAGGCCAGATGTGGCCCTCCACATCGTTTAATGTGGCCCTTTACACCATGTAATGTCTGATTGTCACAAAATCAATAAGTGAAATGTGTTTTATTTTAAAGTGTTAACACGTTGACATATATTTCTCCATCTGTGCAAATATATATATATATGTTACAATTGTAGGTTTAATAAGTAAAACACAAACTGTTAGCTCCTAATAAGAAGTACATGTGTTTCGTTTACATTACTGTAAATTTATTTAGTTATAAATACATTTAAATGAAGAATTTGCCCTTTGAGGGCAACCGCTAATCTGTTGTGGCCCTCGGTGGAAATTATTTTTAGACCCCTGTTAAAACAATGCACTTTCTTCCCCGAGAAATGACTTTCTTCTTTGTGATGGGCACTGCAGCATATACCGGTAGATACAAGACACAGCTTTAACGGTATCTTTGATTTCACAGCTCCACATGTGTATCATCAACCTAGCAATGTAACTATAAAGTTGTTGTTGGAATAAGAACTGCAAATGTTAGCTGTACAGAATTTTAGCACTAATAACACAAACATACATTTCTTAAAAAAAGTGCAGCCAGCCGGAGACAACAGAGTTTCTTGGGTGTTGTTTAATCATTTGTTTCAGGTTAAAGAAACAATCATGTTTGACAGCTCAAATTAAACAGTGACCTACAGAAGCTAAAACAGTTTGGAAACAGGACATGCGCTTAACGGAACTCGATGTAAACAAACATGTTGAAATGGTTTTGCTCCTTTTGCGGTTTGTGTGTGGCTCCAAAAAGAGCCGTTACATGACTATTCTGTAGGCTGCCAAGACACCGCCCCCTCTGTTGTGAAGTACGCCATAAAAGCATCTCTGGTGTTGTTTGCTGCTCTGGACGGATAGTTTGACCCCATTCTACCAACACCCTCAAGGTATACCTCTGTACCACATGGTGCTGGCGTCTGTCCACTTGCCCGCATGAAATTGTGGAGAACACAGGTTGCCTTCACACAGGACTCCACTACCCTGACAGCTATGTTCAGCTCGCGGCGGAACATTCTCCACTGGCAAGACCAGATCCCAAATGCATCTTCTACAACAAGACGTGCACGTGACAGTCTGTAATTGAAGACACGTTGCTCTCTGGTAAGGCCGCCGCGTCCAGGAAAAGGCCTCATCACATTCCTGCGCAGTGGAAATGCCTCATCAGCGACGAACACGTAGGGCTGGGGTCCTCTGTGGTCTGCTTCAGGAAGACAGCTGTCAGGGGGCAGGTCTAACGTGCCGTCAATCACAGCCTGGCCAAAAGCAGAGTTGGCAAAAATCCCGCCGTCGCTTGTTCTGCCATACCCACCAACATCAATGATGCGGAATCTGTACATTGCATCCACCACAGCCAGAAGTACCAGCGAGTGTGTTCCCTTGTAATTGAAATACATGGAGCCTGAATTGGGGGGTGCTGTTATCTTTATGTGTTTGCCATCCACAGCACCGCAGCACAGTGGAAAGTTCCAAACATCCTCAAACTCAGCTGCAATTGACCTCCACTCATCCACTCCAGGCACGGCCATGAATTCATCCACTAAGCAGTCCCAGATAGCAGAGGCCACATCCATTTGTTTTGTTTTCTATTGTTTATTGTTTGTTTGTTTATTGTTTAATGAAATTCTATCACTGCTGTTCATTGTTCTTTAGTTTTAGCAGGTCGCTTTCGTAAATGAGCCCATGAGGTTCAAAAGATTTACCTGACTAAATAAAGGTTGAATGAACATCCGGGATGATGGTAGAAACAGTGTTAACACCCACCCGGAAGCTTGCAGCAATTGTCCTGTACGAGTCCCCAGTTGCCATGAACCTGCAATGGAAAGAACGGAGTTGTAACACAACATTGCAGACTGCACAATAATAAAATCTATGTACAGTATTGTTTGAACACATTCGACTATGATTTTATTGGTATGTATTTTTGATTTTATGTATGTTTGTATGTGTGTAGTTGTATATATGAATGTATATATGTATATATATATATATGTATATATATATTATATATGTATATATATATATATATATATGATATATATATATATATATATATATATATATATATATATATATATATACAAAGTATATATGTACATTTATGTATATGTATACATACACTAACACATACACACGTGCAGACATATTTTTATATGTATATCTGTATATCTCTATTTGTTTGTGCATGTGGGCATGTGTATACACAATTATGTAGTGATATATGTATAAATGCAGCAGTCTATATGCTTATGTAGTAGTTGTAAATATGTATGTACAGTACAGTATATGTAAACACACACACACACACACACATACATACAGACATGCATACATAGTTACATATTTTGTTGGTGAATTTTTGACTGTGTTTATCTACACACCCATCTGTATACATGGACTGTGTTGACTGGGCAAAGACATTATTTGGATTTGTTACACACATACACTTGTGGTACCTAATGCTAGTTTGGCACTTCTTTTGTATTATTGTTTTATTTTTGGGGTAGACAACAGTCACCTACACATATTCGAACCTGAGACAGATGGACAGCCGTTCTTCTGCTGAAATCGCGCGCCTGTAGTTGGTGTCCTGGTAGGTGATGCGGCCAGCAATACGGGACAGCAGGTCGTCAAACTGGGCTCGGGTGACACGGAAGTACCGCTGAAAGCGCTCCTCGTCTGCGCGCAGCTCCTGGATCAGATGGTGAAATTCACCGAATTCATGACGCCTCTCTAATGTGGGGTGAATCCAGAATCGTCGTTGTGCACGGCGTCTGCGTGTTGCTGCTTTGTAGATTAAGTACAACAAGGCAATTCTTCGTATTGCGTCCGCCATTTTTCTGAGACCGGAAATAAACAAAGACCACCGGAAGAGGACCAACACGCTCCTCCTCCCACTGCAGACGCGTTAGATGAGGACAGTCATCTGTTGACAAGCAGCCAGTACAGTGCGTTTGGAGATTTTT
>JBBPBX010093284.1:0-13583 GCA_038048925.1 Garcialebias charrua
CTTGGTGTCAAATCTGTCGACTACTTATCCAATCCAGCTTTAAAGCTGCAGTATGTAGCTTTTTTTATGAACATATTTCTTCACTCTGTCACTACCTCCTGACAGACTGATGTTAGCCAGGTAATCTCTGAAAAAAAAAAAATATATTGTCCCCTTGCTTCTCCAGGTGGTAAATAAGCATTTCTAAAAAGAAAAGGTGACCCACCATTTTCCAGCCAATAAAAACAGAGTTTGTAACCAGCCAATAAAAACAGAGCTTGAATTTGAATCAGCCAATAAAAACAGAGCTTGAATTTGAAATTTAACAGACCACAAGGGGGCAGAGCGGGATCAGAATGCTTTGCCTGTTGAAAATATTTCTAAGTGCTGGAGTTCTACAGAAACTGCATACTGTACCTTTAACTTGTTGTTAAGTTGTTGTTAGCTCAACGCTTTAGCACAACAGAAAGCAGCAGTCTGTCAGCAGAGTGACGCAGCACGCATGCTCAGTAGGTGAAGGTTCAGCAGCACGCATGCGCAATGGGTGAAGGTGAGGGGGACATGAGGGAGGGGGGAGATTCGAGCGGATCTGTGTCAACGCAAAACTTTTCACCTAATTAACATGCCCAAAACATCGTTTCCCCCCCACAGTGTCCGTGTAAACAGGGCCTAAAGCCTCGGATATAGTCGCGCTTTGGTCCGCAAGCTGGAGCGCGCGTGCTGCGCGCGCACTGTGCATGCGTTTATAGTGTGGCACGGCAGCGCATGGCAAAGTGCTGTTCTTTTACTGACCAGCAGGTGGCAGTACCCTCTAAAACCTGTGCATATGTTGCAAGAAAGGGTGTAGAAGAAGAAATCTACCGTAGAAGAAGAACTGTTTGAAATCACACAACAAAAACAAATGGCTTTCCGCTCGCTCGGGGAATTTAAAACATTTGAATCACATAAAAAACATTCCTCCATGCGTCGCGACGCCGTTTCCACGACCACAGCGGCGCAGACAGTTGCAGATTCTGGCGTGAAGGCTGTCGGGGAGGTCCCTACCCGACCTGTCAATCAATTCGGCGCGCGCGCTAGGCTTGCGGAGCTTCAAAATTTGGGAGGTGCACGACCACGCGCGAAACCAACGCGCTGGCCAAAGCGCGGGGGCGGGGACGTCGCGTTTGCGTCACTTTGGCCGCGCGCCCTATGCGACGCGTCAACTATATCCGAGGCTTTATACTGCCATCAATATGTTAAAGGGGACCACAGATAGGTTTTTAAATTTTTTTATGGTATGTCTTTGTGGTATCCAGACAGTGTTCATTCAATTTAATACACAAAATAATTCTTAGATAATCAATTATAATTCTGCCATTTTTAACTTTCCTTTTGAATGACCGGTTTATGATAATGAGATCTCGTGGCACGCCCTTCAAAGATCTGCTTACATTAACTCCGCCCTCCAAAGGCAGACGAGGATGTCTGAACTCACGCTGAGCTGTAACTGGACCGCGCGACGTATTTATTGTGTGGGACAGATCAGACGTGTACAAGTTGTCGTGTCATTTTTAATTTTTCCTCTGTAATAAATGTCCAACTCCCTCCCTGACGTCTCCCTCCCTCTCCCTGTGCGCGCGAGCTGGAGGTAGCGGAGCGGTCACTCGCGGACACACACACACACACACACACACACACTCACAGCGGGGCTGTCTTGTTATCTGTGTCCCTCGCTCAGCCGCGCGCCGGGCCCGGCACACACACACACACATACACACACACGGGTTTGTCAATGAGGTTTAGCGGTACGTAGTCTGTCCTGCTAATGACACATAAACCAACACACACACACACAGCAACATGCTGCATCGCTGTTCATTCAAGCCTCCCATCTGAAAACTATCAATTTTAAATCTGCTTAGTGCGCGCTCCATTATCTGGGCCAGGAGGGTCAGAGAGTTAGCTGGCTAGACTCTGTGACATTTTTAGCCATGAAATCAGGAAAAACAACCGTCACGTCTTTTATACTGAAGTGGGTGGAGCCGCACCAGGGGTTGCTAGGTGAGGGGCTGGACTCAGGTTGGGGTGGGTTGTCCTCTCGCTTGTGACGTCACATGCGAGAGTATTTTAAAACAAAACCTATCTTATCACAGTAAAATAAATCTACTTAGAGTAAATAAACCACTGGGTGCATTTTTTTGGCCTTAGGACTGTTTTTTTATGAAGTAAATACCCAAAGTTGAGTAAAAAAACATTAACGGATGCGGATGTTGGATGTGGTCTATCATGGTGCACTAAGATTCATAACTGGTTGTGATTATCGTACCCACCACTGCACCCTGTATTCACTGGTTAATTGGACATCATTAACCTCACGCAGACTCTTCCACTGGTACATTTTCATCTTTAAATCACTTCTTGGTCTGCTGCCCTCATACATCTCCTCCTACATGTCTTTGCGTGAGTGCAGCTACAGTGTGCGCTCTCAGGACATGATTACCTGCAGTGTTCCGTCAGTGAGGACTGAACTTGGAAAAAGGGCCTTCTCCTACTCTGCTCCTGCTTCATGGAATATCTTACAAAAAGATCTGAAGCTCTCGACCTTGACTTCTCTAAATGGTTTTCAGAATCTGTTGGAATCCTGGCAAAAACCAATGCAGATTTGTTCCTGTCTTTGATTTTATACGTCTACCTTATAATGTTTTGCTAGTTTTTTGATACTTTGTTAAAAAAAAAAAAAATCTTTTGTTTTTTTCTCTCTTTTTGTTTTCTATTGTTTATTGTTTGTTTGTTTATTGTTTAATGAAATTCTATCACTGCTGTTCATTGTTCTTTAGTTTTAGCAGGTCGCTTTCGTAAATGAGCCCATGAGGTTCAAAAGATTTACCTGACTAAATAAAGGTTGAATGAATGAATTAAAAAGTGAATTTTGAATGTGGTCCCCTTTAAAAAAATGATACTAAACCCTTGGCTTAGGGATAATTCTTGCTTTTTTTTTTGTAGTATTCAGAGTTTATTGTTGTTCGCACCACATGTGATAGAACTAAATTATGTACACAGGGTCCCAGTTACATCCAGCAATAAAATGTAAAAGAAAAACTGTAATAAGATCCAAGATATGAACCAAGAAAAATGATAACTAAAAGTGATACCGAGCATAGACTTTGTTGATAACTAAATACAGGTAGTCCTCAACTTACGACGGCCTCGACTTACGTTTCGAGGTTACGTCACGCATCTCATTAAAAAAATATATGTATTTTGAATTTTTTATTTTGAAAGCCCAGTTCTGACTTCCTTCTGGTTTTGACAGCAGCAGAAGCAGTAGCTTGACGTCAGAAGCAGCGTACTCAGTGGAAAATTACAGGAGACCTCTTTGGATCAGAGGTTTACAGGCAGACCGGAGGCAGAGGAGGTTAGGAGGGGCTAACATGTCAAAGTCAAAGTCAAAGTCAACTTTATTGTCAGAACTGCAATATGTACAGGACATACACAGGACCGAAATTGCGTTTCTCTCAGTCCCTCGGTGCAACAGTAACCATCTAAACACTAAACACTAAAACATTTAATAAACATAAGCATAAAATAGTAAAAGTGTAACACTGTCCTGAGTTTTTTCATAATAGTATAAAAGTATGAAAATTTACACCAACACTGAAACACCAAACACCCCTAAAACACCAAACACCCAATGAACATAAGCATAAAATGAAATAATAAAAGTGTAATACTGTCCTGAGTTTTTGCATAGTAGTATAAAAAGTATAAAAAGTATATCTATAAAATAAACTGAAGGTTCTAGCATTGACATTTGCAAAGAGTGGCACAGCAGCATATAAGTTAATGTACACAGTATATGTATGAGGTAGTTGATGTTGGTATATAGGCAAAGTGGCATATGCAGTAAGGCACATAAGGCACATTTGGCATCCTTAGATAAGGCTAGTCAGAGAATGCTGTATATGTATCTGCAGTAGTGTAGATAAAAGTAGTGTAAATGTAAACAGTAGTAATAAATGTAAAGCAGTAGTAATAAATGTAAACAGTATTAATAAATGTAAACAGTGAATGTGATTGGGTGTGGTCGTGAGATGGAGTGAGTCGCACTTGCCAGTGCTCCGGGTAAAATTTATTTTTTAGTACCACCAAGCCCTCTATATGTAATATTTTTTGCCTATTATCACGTACACAACTTCAATCAAGCATTTCTTTTGAAGATTTTGGATTAAAAATGTCTCAAAAGTCGACGAGATCGAAGAAGGACGCTGAGAAGGATGACGCTGGCCTAATAACCCTCGAGGCAATTACCTCGCTGCTGGAGGAGCACCGCGCGGCTCTGTCAGCTGAGTTTAAACAAACTTTCCACCAGCTGGATCTCAAATTGGACCAGACTCGGCTCGCGGTGGAGGAACACGGCCAGCGTGTGTCATCACTGGAACTTGTCACTAACGACCTGAGCCAGCGCATGTCGGAGGTGGAAAACACCTGCTCAACTCTCCAGGAGGAAAACACCAGACTTAAATCTAAACTAGCAGATTTAGAAAGTCGAAGCAGACGGCAGAATATTCGTGTGCTGGGTTTACCGGAGTCTATTGAAAGCGGACGTCCCACAGACTTCTTTTCCAACCTGCTGTGTGACATCTACGGGCGTGACACGCTTCCTTCTCCACCCGAACTGGACCGGGCCCATCGAACCCTCGCTCCGAAACCCGCCTCGGACCAGCGGCCGCGCCCGGTTATCCTGCGAGTGCACCGGGTCCAGGTGAAGGAGCTCATGATCCGGGAGGCTCGACGCAGAGGCAGGCTTGAATACCAGGGGAAACCGGTGCGGATCGTGGAAGACTACAGCCCAGAAGTCCTCAACCAGCGAGTGGAATATAAGGAAGTGATGGCTGCGCTGTACTCTTTGGGTTTAAAACCTGCTCTGCTTTTTCCTGCTCGACTTCGCGTGACTTTACCTGATGGACACAGAAAGTGGCTGGGCTCTGTGGAGGAGGCGCAGAAGTTCATTGACACCTTTCAGGCTTCACAGCGCAAGTAATATTTAAACTTTTCTTCTAACTGATGAACAATGCGCTGTTCCCGCACTGGCTTTGATTATTACACTAAACTTTTCTTTACATGAGGTGAGGAACAGATGAGCAGGACTCTGCCCATACTCTGATTATCTGAGACTTTTTTAGTTGCAGCTTTTTTTTGAACTATTAACATTTTTGAAATGAAACATTTTTCCTTTTCTCGTTTACCTGTTGACTATTTTGAGCTGAATCTTGGGTTAGTCCTGGATTGATTGATAATTAATTTGAGATTGGGATTAATTTAACTTTACGTTTGTATATGTGTGCGTGATTACCAGTACACATTTATGTGTATACAGGGAACCCCCGACCTACGAACGAGTTCGGGAGTTAAGAACCGTTCGCAGGTCGATCCTGTCGTAGCTAGGGGGTGAAAATATCGTCCCGTTCGTAGGTCGTTATTCTGTTCGTAGGTCGCGGAAATACCGCTAACGGTGCGCCGCGCACACATTTAACAGCATGAGACTGACATACTGGGCCATAAACATGCACAGAACTTTATTTACAAACACTTATCTAAACCATTACACCACACATTCATCCATAAACACACACAGTAACTGTACATCAGCAACTTCACATCAGAACTGCAGGAAATCAGCAGGAAATCACATCAGCAAAATGATGTCAACAATCACACATGAACACTTCTCAAAGTGCAGCTTTTAACATCAGAACAGCAGCAAATCAGGGACTCCCATCAGCAAAATGATGTCAACAATCACACATGAACACTTCTCAAAGTGCAGCTTTTAACATCAGAACAGCAGCAAATCAGGGACTCCCATCAGCAAAATGATGTCAACAATCACACATGAACACTTCTCAAAGTGCAGCTTTTAACATCAGAACAGCAGCAAATCAGGGACTCCCATCAGCAAAATGATGTCAACAATCACACATGAACACTTCTCAAAGTGCAGCTTTTAACATCAGAACAGCAGCAAATCAGGGACTCCCATCAGCAAAATGATGTCAACAATCACACATGAACACTTCTCAAAGTGCAGCTTTTAACATCAGAGCAGCAAATCAGCAGGAACTGACATCAGCAAAATGATGTCAACAATCACACATGAATCCATAAATCCATCAGCAGCATCACATCTATCAGAAGCATGTTGCAACCATCATGTTTTTGAAACCAGTGCGTTGATGAGTGTCCATGTGCATGAGAAAGAAGTCCATGAACTCAGAAAAAGCTAGAAGCAGCAGAAAAATGAAACAAAATTGCCTTACTTTGACTGAAGTGTAGGTAGACAGATGTTTTTCTCATGATCAAACCTGCATCTGATGGAACTGCTTAGCCATTGCTCAACAATGAATGTTGGGAGCATTTTAGGCCAGCTGTTAGTTCAGGCAGGTGTCAGTTCAGGTCTGTGGTCCTGATGTGAGCAGGTCTGTGCATCACATGAAGTTTTTTTGGTTTTTGGCAGCAGTCATTTAGGCAGAACGACACAAAGGTGATGGATGGAGGCAACATGCAGGACACCAGAGGCAGGCTGGAGGACAGGCAGCACCAGCGGCTCATCCATGAGGTGGAGCAACACGCGGATGAACTGTTGGAACACAACCACACACAGACGTCAGCACCTGCAGAGAACAACAACACAGACAACAACAACTTCTCCTTACCTGTGTGGTGCATGTGTGGAGGACAGGCTGGAGGCTGGACGACAGGCTGGAGGCAGGAGGACAGGCTGGAGGCTGGACGACAGGCTGGAGGCAGAGCAGGCTGGAGGACAGGCAGCACCAGCGGCTCATCCATGAGGTGGAGCAACACGCGGATGAACTGTTGGAACACAACCACACACAGACGTCAGCACCTGCAGAGAACAACAACACAGACAACAACAACTTCTCCTTACCTGTGTGGTGCATGTGTGGAGGACAGGCTGGAGGCTGGACGACAGGCTGGAGGCAGGAGGACAGGCTGGAGGCAGAGCAGGCTGGAGGACAGGCAGCACCAGCGGCTCATCCATGAGGTGGAGCAACACGCGGATGAACTGTTGGAACACAACCACACACAGACGTCAGCACCTGCAGAGAACAACAACACAGACAACAACAACTTCTCCTTACGTGTGTGGTGCATGTGTGGAGCATGAGGACAGGGAGGAGGCTGGAGGACAGGCAGGAGGCTGGAGGCAGAGCAGCAGGAGCACGGTACGTGGTACCTGACGCTGTTCCATGAGGCGAAGCAGCAAGTGGAGCTGTTGAAACACAAACACACACACAGACGTGAACACCTGCTGATAACAACAACAACACAGACAACAACAACTTCTCCTTACGTGTGTGGTGCATGTGTGGAGCATGAGGACAGGGAGGAGGCTGGAGGACAGGCAGGAGGCTGGAGGCAGAGCAGCAGGAGCACGGTACGTGGTACCTGACGCTGTTCCATGAGGCGAAGCAGCAAGTGGAGCTGTTGAAACACAAACACACACACAGACGTGAACACCTGCTGATAACAACAACAACAACACAGACAACAACAACTTCTCCTTACGTGTGTGGTGTGGTGCGTAGCAGATGTGTGGATGGACCAGGGGGACGTGCCGCTTTGGAGGCTGTCGAGAGAGAGGTGATGATTACAGTAGGTGTAGATGTAAGTTAAAACAAAAATAATAAATTATAAGAAATTAACATGTCTTTGCTGTACCTTTCTGACGTTGCTGTGCTGGAATGTGAGGGTGGGCAGGTCAGTGATGGGACGGTGGAGTTGGTGGAGAGGAGGGGGAGGAGGAAGGTGTAGTAGGCTGTGAACATAAGCAGAGACAGTAACAGATTAAATTAATGTGTGTAACATGACAACTCCAAAAAATAACATTTCATTACAGTACGTACTGTACCTGGAGGGAGGGAGCAGGGGGGGGGGGGGCGGTTGTTGGGCGTCTTTCACTGGGGAGAGGGTGGGCTCTCCATGGCTTCCTCCTGGCTTTCTGCAGGAGGACTGGATGGCCTTTCAGCTGGTGGGATGTCCAAGGCCTCCTCCTGGCTTGCTGCAGGAGGACTGGATGGCCTTTCAGCTGGTGCACCAGCAGATCCTGGAGGCGGTGCTGTGACCTGTTTAAAATATTGCAGCATGCTGCTCTGCACCTTTTCTAGCTTTTTGTCATCCAGGATCTGCTGATAACACGCAACTTCATTGAGGACACCCCGACGGACCTTGGCGAACCTCTCACAATCCGAGTCCTGCTTCTCCATCCTCGCCAGGAAGCTGTGGAGTTCCTGAAAGCCCAGCACCATCTCCTGCCTGGTGAAGGTCGGAGGAATGACCTCCACCTCCTCCTCCACCTCCACTTCCTCATCCGGGACGTGCCTGTCGAGCTGAATCAGGTCGTCTGGGGACAGGTCCTCTCCTGATGCACCCAGCAGGTGTTGGATATCGTCCTGGTCCATGTCGAGCTCCAGTGACCTGCCCATCCTCACAACATCCTCGATTACACGGTCCACCTCCTGGGAATCGTGCACCCCCTGAACAAGCTCTGGACAGAGCTTCTTCCAGACTCCGCACATGTTCTGTTCAGTAACACGACGCCAGGAGTGGCCAATGTTGTGCACAGCATGAAGGATGTTATATTTGCGCCAGAAGTCTTTCAGCGTGAGGGTCTGAGAGTTCTCCGTTGCCTCCAAAGCGGCACGGATGACTCGCTGCAGGTAGTACGCCTTAAACGTACTAATAACCCCCTGGTCCATTGGCTGGATCAAGGACGTGGTGTTAGGAGGCAGGTACACCACCTTCACATGGCTGTCCAAGTCGGTGAGAGCAGGGGGGTGTCCTGGAGCGTTGTCCAAGACCAGCAGGACTTTAAAGGCAATCTTCTTGAGAGTGCAAAAACGCTTGACTTCTGGCAAAAAGTTGTTGGTGAACCAATTTTTAAAAACTTCCAGCGTCACCCAAGCCTTTTTATTAGACGCCCAATAAACAGGAAGTGTAGATTTATCAATACCACTGAAGGGCCTGGGTTTATTAAATTGGTACACCAACAACGGCTTGAGTTTGCAATCACCAGCAGCATTGCCCCCCACCAGCAAGGTCAAACGCTCCTTGCCGACCTTGTGGCCGGGTGCGGTTCGTTCTTCCCTACTGATGTAGGTCCTGTCTGGCAAACGCTTCCAGAACAGCCCTGTCTCATCCACATTGAACACCTGCTGGGCAGTGTACCCACCGTCCCTGATGATCTCAGCCAGTTCTGCTGGGAATGCCTCAGCTGCCTCGTGGTCAGCACTTGCTGCCTCACCTAAATGCACACAAAATGACACGGTTAACCTGTTGTAACACTGTAATAAAAGGGAAAAAAATGTAAAAAACAATCGTAAGTCGTGGACTACCTGTACCTGCATTATTAAAAAATAAAAATGAGAAATTAAATGCTCACCCTGCACTCTGATGTTGTGGAAGTTGTTTCTTTTCCTGAAACGATCAAACCATCCTTTAGATGCAGTGAAGGTCTCTGGTCCATCCAACTCCCCTGATGTGCTGCTTGAAGTCCCTCCTCCTGCGCTTGAAGTCCCTCCTCCTGCGCTCTGGGAAGACGTCCCTTCACCCGGATCGCTCTGGGAGGACGTCCCTTCACCCTGATCACTCTGTGCAGCCCCCTGCCCCCCCCTGCTCCCCTGCACCTCCCCCACTCGTCCCTAGTTCTAGCAGCCTGTGATAGATCATCCTTGCCTTCTCGCAAATCACAGACATGCCAACTGGTATTCTGCGTTGCGTGTTGTCCTCCAGCCATAGCACAAGCAACCGTTCCATCTCTACTATTTTACCCGTCCTTTTTTTAGTGATTATGGTGGACTTCATGGGGGCTGAAGCACGCACTTGCTCCAGAATGCGCTCTCTGTCCTTCGTAATGGTCCCCACAGTCGACCTCGGTAACCCTAGCCTCTCTCCAATTTTTGAGGGTGTCATGCCCTCATCAGACATTTTTATTATTTTTGCCTTCATCTCCAGCGTGATCGTTCTGCGAGGTTTTTTCCCCTCTGCCGCGTCCGCGGACTTTCCAGGTCTCTTCGGAGCCATTCTTCAACAATTAGCGTACGAGCTAACGTGCTAACTCCTAAGGAGCAAAAATTAAAATTAATGCTAACGTTCACAAATCAATGCAAACGTTTGCTTTCGTCTAAAAATATTTCTTTGAGTACATTTAGTACTGGACCGTACCTGCCCGTTCGATGACCCGTCGAAAATTAGCGTCGAAAATTAGCTAACGTGCTAATTCCTAAGGAGCAAAAATTAAAATGAATGCTAACGTGCTAACGTTCGCTTTAGTCTAAAACTGCTACTGTAAATTAAAATTTATTACAGTACCTGTTCGTACGTTGTTTGTTGTTGTTTTTCTCTCGTTATCGTTGTTCTTCTTCGTTCTCGTTCGTATGTCTCTTCTCATCAATCGCCGTAACTAACCCACGAGGGACAAAATGGCCGCAGCCCTTTAAATAGTTACCGCTTTACCTGTACGGATCCCTCCGCCGCCAGGTGCACTGCGGCTGTGTGTACATCCGCCAGAAGCCCAGCCCCCCCCTCTCGCTGGCGGTACTTTTCCACTGTCATGCGCAGTGTCACGCCCATGCCCAACAAGCAACAGCCAAAGGCAATCCCCTCCCCCACCTCGCCGATTGCCATATGTGACGCAGTTACGCCGTAGCTCGATTATATACTTGTAATGGGGCTCGTTCGTAGGTCGTGCATCCAGTCTGCCGTAGCTCGATTATATATTTTAACTTGGTTCGTTCGTAGGTCACAACTTTTTGCCGTACGTCGATGGCATTCTTCAACTTTGGTGCGTTCGTAGGTCCCGTGGTTCGCAGGTCGGTGGAGTCGTAAGTCGGGGGTTTGCTGTACATTTTTTGGCCTTGCATACTTTAAACTAGTTTGTGAGGTGCTTATAAAAAAAAATAAAAAAAATTTAATTCTCTCCCCCCCCCTTTTTATGATACTGGAGCCCTAGTTTAAAAGCTAGACAGGAGTTACCTCAGGCTTAACAACGCAAGTACAGTAATATTTAACTTTTCTTTTGACTGATGTGCAACGCGCTGTTCCCGCACTGGCTTTGTTTATGTTTACACTAAACTTTTGTTTACATGAGGTGACGAACAGATGAGCAGGACTCTGCCCATACTCTGATTATCTGAGACTTTTTTTTTTTTGGGGGGGGGCTTTCTGGTTTTGTATTTAGGCACATAAATAATTGAAGTAGGCCTATCCATGTATAAAAATGGGTGAAATATATAATGTTTTCAATATATTATTTTGAACTATTAACATTTTTCCTCTTCTTGTTTACCTGTTGACTATCTTGAATTGAATCTTGAATTGGTCTTGGACTGATTGAAGATTTAATTTAGGATTAGGATTAATTTAACTTTGTTTATATGTGTATGCGTGTTCTTGAATTGGTCTTGGACTGATTGAAGATTTAATTTAGGATTAGGATTAATTTAACTTTGTTTATATGTGTATGCGTGTTCACACATCTATGTGTACATTTTTGGCCTTGCATGAGGTTTAACTTTGTTTATATGTGTATGCGTGATCACACATCTATGTGTACATTTTTGGCCTTGCATGAGGTGCTTATACATTTTTTTTCCCTCTTATGATACTGGAGCACTAGTTTAAAAGTTAGACAGGAGACTTATTTTTAATTTCTATGGAGCTTGCTGCTTCTGTCTGTTGCAGCTGTCCAGGGTGGGAAAGGGAGGGGGGTGGGGGGTCCATCACTGCCATTAATTTATATTTTCTTTCACTTTGCCAAGAACTGCACAGCCATCAACACATTAGACTGTATTACCTACCTTTCTTATACAAATTATTAGTAATATGAGTGGTCAGTTGGTGTTGTCAAGCTGGAACGTCAAAGGTTTGAACCACCCCGTCAAGAGAAGGAAGGTGCTCTCTCATTTAAAACAGTTAAATACAGGCATTGCTTTCCTGCAGGAGACTCACATTAGAAGTGACGATAGCAAACGATTACTGCAAACATGGCACGGGCAGAGTTTCCATTCCTCATTTCGAGCAAAGGCTCGGGGCGTCTCGATCCTCATCAGTCAAGACATTTCATTTGAACCTTTTCAAGTTAACTCAGATAAATATGGTCGTTTTGTGATTGTTTCCGGTAAATTGTACAACACACCAGTAGTGCTAGTTAACGTTTATGCCCCAAATACGGATGATGTTGGTTTCTTTGAGAAATTATTCTCACTGCTCCCGGACCTAAACACATACTCATTGATACTCAGTGGTGACTTGAATTGCTGGTTGGACCCAGTTTTGGACAGATCCTCTACAAACCCTGCCACAGCCAGCAGGTCGTCCCACACTATTCGTGCCTTTCTATCTAAGTATGGCCTGTGCGATGTATGGCGTTTTTTACACCCAGCTGAGAGAGAATATTCTTTTTTTTCTCATGTTCATCATTCATACTCGAGGATCGATTACTTTTTCATGGACAACAAACTTCTTCCCTCTGTCCGTGGCTGTGACTACCACAGTATTGTCATCTCAGACCATGCACCTGTCACTCTGTCTTTGTCCCTCCCTGACATTCCTATAAGGAGTAGACAGTGGAGATTCAATTCAACGTTACTGTCAAACAATGATTTTGTTACATTTATAGAAAAAGAAATAACCTTCTTTCTATCCATAAACAGAACTCCTGGGATCCCACTGTCAACAGTTTGGGATACCCTTAAGGCCTATCTTAGGGGACAAATCATTTCATATACCGCCCGGCTGAGGCAAAAATCTCAAAAAGAAAGAACTGATTTAGCCCAGCAGATAAAAGAAATTGATCAACAATACGCTCAAAACAAATGCCCTAATCTGTACAAAAAAAAAGTAGAACTCAAAACTAAGTTTGATTTATTGTCTACATACTCAATAGAACAATCACTTTTGAAAAGTAAATCATCATTTTACATACATGGAGAAAAGTCAGGAAAACTACTGGCAAATCAGTTGAAGGGTGCCATGGCTAAACAAATCATCCCTAAGATCCAATTAGAGAACGGCACCACAACTCTAGATCATTTACAAATTAACAGAGCATTTAAGGACTTTTATTCCCATTTATATACTTCAGAATCCCAAACCAACAAGAATTTATCTTCTCAGTTTTTCGAAAAGACCAACATGCCAAAACTCACACCCAACCTGAAAGATGCACTGGAGATCCCAATATCCCTGACAGAAATTGTGTCAGCTGTATCGGTAATGCAGTCTGGCAAATGTCCGGGTCCTGACGGCTTCCCTGCTGAATTTTTTAAGAAATTTTCTTCATTACTTTCCCCACTCCTACACTCGGTTCTCTTAGAGTCATTTGACCAAGGATCCCTTCCGAAATCTTTTTTAGAGGCCTGCATTACCCTCATTGCAAAGAAAGGAAAAGACCCAACTCACTGTTCCTCTTATCGACCAATCTCCCTTTTAAATACAGACGCCAAAATTTTAGCCAAAGTTCTTGCTCAAAGGTTGGAAAAGATCCTTCCTTTCATCATATCAAAAGACCAGACTGGATTCATTAAAGGCAGGCACTCCTTTTTTAA
>JBBPBX010093285.1:0-13583 GCA_038048925.1 Garcialebias charrua
ATAAATGACAAAATTTAATCAAGTTAAAACTGACTTTAATTCATTAAAACAAACCAGAGGAAAGAAACCGAACACTAGATATGTAATATTTAACATTGTTTAAAAATAACATCACATTTAGATTGAACAGATGTCTTGAGAAAAAAAGTACATTGTTGTCAGCTCTTAAACATCGGAAATGAGCATGAACTAAACTCTGAACTAATAAGTGTGATGAATGAAAATGAATGTGGCTGGTTTATTTTCTTATCTGCTGTTCCTATTTATGATTATTTCATCCTTTAGTCAGACAGTCGATCCCAGATCTCTTTCTGAATTTGCATGTGACGTGAATCACGTCCTGTGACGGGTTGAGGAGGCGGGATAAGCTCAAGAACATCATCAAATGGATACCACAGTACATCCTCTTGTAGAGGCCAAAATAATCTGTTTTTGGTTATCCCTGCATGGTGCATGCATTTGACTTGAACACTGGTTTCATCTATGGAAAGGATTATTCCTGGATACAGTGCTTTATCGTAAGTGAGCACACACCACTCCCCTATTACTTCTGGGTCATCCCAATTGATTTGTTTCTGCCCATGTGACGTAGTACCAGGGACTTTCCTGAAAAAGCTGAAATGCTTTGTGTTCCAGCATTCACATTCAAGCTTTCCATACGTGGAACACATACAGCTAACATCTCGCGATGTTATCGCCCCTCGAGCAAGAGAAACTACCTGATGGATGTGCATGGTTCTGGGGACTGGTGGAATGGTGGATGGCATTCTTTGCAGAGCCTGCTCAACAGCTTCATCTTCAATGTAAAACAATTTGATTGAACTGTCCGTCTCAGACAGGGCCTTGAAGAGCTCATAGGCATTGTTGATATCCCGGCCATGGCTGATGAGGTTATCTGCTGATCTCTTTAAGGCTGCACCAACACCATCTGGTGCTCCTTTTCCATGACTGGACTCAAAAAAATTCCAGGTCCCTCTCAGTCCTCTTTTGACAAGCTCTGTACTGAAGAGAAAAAAGTTTCCTTTCTGCCTGTACTGTGAACAGGGCCCATCACTAAAAAAGTGCACAACAGAAACCTTTGGGTGTGTGGTCTGCACATAGTCCAATGCAGGTTTCAAATGTTCCCATATGGCAGCTGGACTCTTATGTCTGGATGGCGAAATGGAGGTAAAGCAGGTTGGTTCTTGAGCCCCACCAACATAGATGACCCCTGTGTGAAGTGTGGCCTGTTGGTGGGATGATCCAAAGTGCACTGACTGAATTTCAGTGCTGTACTTACAGGAAAAGTTCTCAGAGAACTCAATGTGGATAAGGCATTCATCATTGGCCATGTGGCTGCGCAGTCCACGATAGTAGGCATACTGTTGCCTAATATTGAAGAGATGCCTCTTAAACTTAATGAGGTTTGTGTGAAACCTCTCTGCAAGCTCTTCTTGAATGCTCTCAAACATTTTTTTAACTGTTATTTTAGCAACCCAGCTTTCTTCATTATTTGATTTTGCTTTGTCTTCTGTGACCCATTGCATATAGGTCACCTTCTGTGCACCACTGTATGAGCTTGAGAGGGGAATGATTCTGTTTTTGCAATCTTCACATTCTCCATACATGCAAGCCTTGCTGCCAATGTCACAGCACATAAGTTCTGTGAGGCTCTCTAAATCTGAAGATTCAATAAGCTTAAGCTGACAAAGTTTTTCAGCCAGAAAGCTCAGGTTTTCATGTAACCTGCACTGACATGTGTCGCGGTCGGAAAGGGAGGGGTGGACAACCCAAAAGGGTCGCAGCCGGCAAAATGAGGCATAGGAAATGTGACTGGTTTTGTTTTCTTCCAGAAACTTCCTGTGAAGGTTTTTCATTGTGTCTACAAGGAATCGTTTTTGCATTTTTATTTTGTTCTTTGTGATTGTTTGCTTTTTCCCCGTCGTGATCCGACTCACATCATCTCTTGAGAAGAATGTCTTCACTTTGCTCTCCAGAGATGTATCAGTGTACCTGTTGTAAGCTTTTCTGGTGGAGTTATTAGTCAGGTTGCCATTCTCACACAAACTCCAGCGTTTCTTTGAAAAGCCAAGTGCTTTCTCAGACCACCTCTGCAGCCTGTATTTCTTGACTATCTTCCCAACAACAATCTCAGCAATTGTTTTCTTCCTCTTTTCATTTCTGGCATTCTTGTATTTACTCCTAATGTCAGAAATTAGGGTTTCATGGTACAGCAAAGTTTTCCTCACCTTTCTGTTCACAATGCAACATTTCAGTAACTGATGGACTTTGGACCTGGGAGAGTCTTTATTCTTGGTTGCTCGCTGGAATCTTTTCTTGTATTTTTCTGTCTGATTCTTCTGATGTTTGAGTTTCTCTTTTAGTACCTCTATTTCTTTGCGCAGTTTCTCTCTTGCCTTTCTGGATGCTTTCTTGCCTTCTGAACGACTAGGATGAAAATATGGAAATTAATTATTAGTTTTACTGATAGTAAAGTATTAGTTACATTAGTAATGACATAGCAACAAGGACACAAGGGTGCAAATTTGACCACTATATATTTTGTGTGTTTTTAATTAAAACCAAGCATTATTTCTAACAACATTTCACTCACCGTGAGGAGGACCCTGGTCTGGTTTGCACTACATCTTCAATCTCACTTTCAGGAGTATGTGGTGGAGTTAGACTGGTAGGCCCACAGCTTCCCATCTCAGCTTTCCTTTTCTGTCTTTCTTTAGCCTTCTGCCACTCCTTGCGCTTTTGTCTTTGAGCTTTCTTACTCAGGTCATTGATTGATTTCTTTTTCCCTGCTTCTTTATCTCTTTTCTATCGCTCACACTCTTTTCTGAGGTATTCTTCCCTTCTCTGTGAATCTACATTTCTTCTTGCCCTGAACTCTCTTTGTCTCTCTGCATTTGATTTAGCCATCTGATCTGAAAATAATAATAATGAAATAACATTTAGAGAAAAGTGGCTCCCTGACTTAAAAGCAGTCCAACCTTCAACCCTGTAACAATGATTCAACCCCGTAACAGTGGTTTTTGTTATGGGGTTGAATGTTATGGGGTTGAAGATTTTGGCTAAAAGTAGCCTTAAATCCATATTAGCTAGGTTATGAGGTAGCATATAGCATGAGGAAAACAAGAAATTTCTATATTTTTTCCAAGACAGCTGTTTTCTTTTTCCCAATTTTTTTTAAATATCATTTATGCATGTAACAGTGTGGAAAGGTTGAGCTTGACGATGTTAGTTTGTGGATAAAAACAATGAAATATTGGTAAGACATTATGCTAACACTTACCAGTCTTTACAGTGTGAGCGGGAAAAGACTTAAGTGATGTCACATTCTGGGTCCTGAGGAAGTTGGACTGAACCATTATTTTTAAAAAGGGGGGAATTGGTATGCTGTTACGGGGTGGAACAAAACTGGGGGACATGACTAAAAAGTACAGTTTTATAAATAAGGCATACATTTTTCTCATATTTCTTTTTTTAGGCTAAAAGAAACTGGCAAATTTTTTTATTAACAGAAATAACTTGCAGTTAGTGTCTATTTTTATTTGTTTTATATTCAGTGAAAAAATGATGTTGCTCAGTGGGGACATGCTCATTTGGCTGACCTCTGTACCTCAGCAATCAGTGTTGCCAGATTGGGCGGTTTACCGCCATTTGGGCGGTTTTCACTCTCTACTTAGCGGCTAAAAATAGCTTCGGGCGGGTGGTGATAATTTGGGCGGATTTGGAGTCAGATCGGCGGTTTCTGAGTTAACTATTAAATGAATTTCAAACAATCATTCATCATTATTTCATAGCAAAGCTCCTCTGACCTTTCTCCATCACTGATTGGCTATTGTCATCTGCCAGGGCGATCCCAACAGAGAACTGGTGAGGCTGAGTGGACGCCTCGTTGAGTGGGCTGGTCCGTAGCGGCGGATACGTCAGAGCGGCCGCCATATTGGATGTGGCAGTCAGAACTGCCGGTCAACTGATAGAAGGAAACGGACTGAACTTCATAAAGCACCGTTTTACAAAGTGTTTTATGTTAGTGCCTGTCATTCACACACACTAATATATTTGAAAAATAAACATGCACCAAAGACAATATTTATAACTTTTAAAGTGATTATTAAAAATGTTTATTCCTTAAATGTTTGACAAAATCTTTGTTTTATAGATGAGTTTGTCAAAGCACAATTTATATACTGTATATATATATAATTAAAAAAAATACTTTTGTAAATACAGAAGTAACGTTTAATAAATGTTAGAACTCTATTCTTTGCTAACAAACTATATTTTATGTCAGGCGGCTGAGGCCCTCTTGTGAGCATGTGTGACATTGCAGCAGGACCCGTGTCCCCGTGGGCGTGGCATATAGGCTATTGCGTCCCGCCATTTCCCATCCAGCCAGCCTTTAACAACAAGCTAAGCACTGAATAAACACAGAGGAAGATGCCTAAGTGGGGAAAATATAAGAAAAGTTACAGAAAAGAGTGGGAAAGTGAAAAAGATCTTAAAGCATGGATAATGCCATCTAAAAATGATGACAGCAAGGCTCACTGCAAATTTTGCAGTACAGATATACGAGCCCACCTGAAAGACCTCAAGGACCATGCTGAAACAAAGAAGCACAGAATGCGGTGCCTTCCCACAGTCAAAAATTTCATGGTGAGTAATGCTGGCAGTGGGATTTGTGACGACCAGAAACGCCGTGAACTCCGCATTGCAACATATGTAGCTTGCCACACTTCAATTAATGCAGTGGATGACTTGTCTGACATTCTGCGGGATGAGATTGGAGCCTTTCAGATGCACAGAACCAAGTGTACAGCTGTGATCAAGTCTGTTTTGGCACCGTACTTTCAAGAAGAACTTCGAGAGGACATCAGTGACTCACCATACTCGCTTTACTTGGACGAAACAACCGACATCACAGTGAACAAGTTACTTTGCATATGTGTGAAGTACCGATCAAAAAAACACATGCGATTTGTCAGCACTTATCTGGGGCTAATCGAACTCTCAAGTGCGGATGCTGCAGGGATTGTTGATGCAATTATTCATTCATTCATTCAACCTTTATTTAGTCAGGTAAATCTTTTGAACCTCAAGGGCTCATTTACGAAAGCGACCTGCTAAAACTAAAGAACAATGAACAGCAGTGGTATAATTTCCTTAAACAATAAACAATAAACAAACAAACAATAAACAATAGAAAACAAAAGAGAGAAAAAAAAAAAAAAAAGAAAGTTTTTTTTTTTTTTTACAAAGTATCAAAAAACTAGCAAAACATTATAAGGTAGACGTATAAAATCAAAGACAGGAACAGATCTGCATTGGTTTTTGCCAGGATTCCAACAGATTCTGAAAACCATTTAGAGAAGTCAAGGTCGAGAGCTTCAGATCTTTTTGTAAGATATTCCATGAAGCAGGAGCAGAGTAGGAGAAGGCCCTTTTTCCAAGTTCAGTCCTCACTGACGGAACACTGCAGGTAATCATGTCCTGAGAGCGCACACTGTAGCTGCACTCACGCAAAGACATGTAGGAGGAGATGTATGAGGGCAGCAGACCAAGAAGTGATTTAAAGATGAAAATGTACCAGTGGAAGAGTCTGCGTGAGGTTAATGATGTCCAGTTAACCAGTGAATACAGGGTGCAGTGGTGGGTACGATAATCACAACCAGTTATGAATCTTAGTGCACCATGATAGACAACATCCAACATCCGCAGGGTGCTTGTAGGAGCATTCATGTAGAGAATGTCACCGTAATCAATGGAGGGAAGGAAAGTCACAGACACAAGGCGTTTCCTGACATTCAGTGATAGACATGATCTGTTTCTGAAAAAGAAACCCAGTTTAACTTTCAGTTTCTTCACTAGGTTTTCCACGTGGAGTTTAAAAGAGAGATGTGAATCAATCAGGATACCCAGATATTTATAGGAATCAACAAACTCAATAGGGACACCATTTGAAGAAAAAATCAGAGGAGGATCTGCTGGAACCGCCTTCCTATTTGAAAAAAACATCCCTTTTGTTTTATCAGCATTTAGGACAAGTTTGAGACGGAACAAATCTGACTGGATGATGTCAAAAGCAGATTGCAGTAACTGAAAAGCCTTAGCTACTGTTTTAGCTCTGCAATAAACAACTGTATCATCAGCATAGAAATGTAAGGACGCATCAGGGATGCAGTGACCTACATTAGCTATGTAGATTGTAAAGAGAGTGGGTCCTAAAACTGAGCCTTGTGGTACACCATTTTTAACTGTTAAATAGCTGGAAGAAGTACCGTTATGTTGAACACATTGCATCCGATTGGAAAGATAGTTAGAAAACCAACCGATGGTGTGATCAGAGAAACCGATTTCTGAGAGCTTATGACACAGGATGTTATGATCCACAGTGTCAAAAGCTTTAGACAGGTCTAAGAAAAGTGCAGCACAATAGTCCTTAGCATCCAATGCTTCAACAACATCATTCAGAACCTTCAGAGAAGCAGTTGTTGTGCTGTGTTTTTTCCTGAAACCAGATTGATGGAGAGGTAAGATGTTAAATGAGTCCAGATAATTTTTGATCTGGGAGTTTATCAGTTTTTCTTGAACCTTGGCTAAGATACAGAGTTTAGAGATCGGTCGATAATTGTTCAGTGAGGTGGGGTCACCTCCCTTCAGCAAAGGAAGAACAAATGCTGTTTTCCAAGCATCCGGAATGGTGTTTTGGCTTATGGACAGATTAAAGATGTGGGTCACAGGGACTGTGATGATATGAGCAGCCAGCCTTAAGAAATAAGGTGGAAGTTCATCTGGACCTGCAGATTTTTTTGGATCAAGATCATTTAACAGTTTATTTACCTCACTGACTGAGAACGGAGAAAAAGAGAAGGTGTGATTAACAGATGGTTGACTTGTAGAAGGGATTTGATTTGTAGAAGTTTGATTATTAGATAAAGTGGCTGATTTTCCGTTTGTAACTGTGTCAAATAATGAACTAGAAGCAACAAAATGTTTATTGAAACAGTTCAGGATCTCGTGCTTATTTGACACAGGAACAGAGTCAACAAGAAATTGTGATGGTAGGTCAGATGATTGGGGGGTGCCTGAGAGAGATTTAATGGTTTTCCAGAATTTTTTTGGATCATTTAGATTTTTGGAGGTCTGAGATAAGAAGTAGTTACGTTTTGCGGCTTTGATGGCAGTTGTGCATTTATTCCTTAGCTGCCGAAATTTCAACCAATCAGTGTCTGAGTGTGATTTTCTTGCTGCGGCCCAAAGATGATCTCTCCAGTGTAGGAGATCAGCTAGTTCAGGAGTAAACCAGGGGCTGTCACGGCCCTTTATCCTGAACTGCCGGAAAGGTGCGTGTTTGTTTACAAAGAGAATGAAACTATTATGAAAATAGTTCCAAGCAGTGTTCACGTCATTGATTTGTAGGATATGTTGCCAATCAAAGTGGGATAGATCCCAAAGGAATGACTGTTCACAGAAACGTTTCAAATCCCTTTTTTGAATTATTCTGGGCTTAGCAGGTGGAAGTTTAGTAGATCTAAGAGCTGCTATTATGGAATGATCACTCAGAACGTTAGCAAATACACCTATACCAGGAAATTTGTGAGGAGCATTTGTGAAAAACAGATCTAAGGTAGAAGATTTTTCAGGACATTTTATGTTTGGTCTGGTGGGAGAATCGATAAGTTGTGTTAGATTGAGAGATAGGCAACATTCCTTGAATTTATCACAGAGGGGGGTCGACTCATTCCAATCAATGTTGAAATCTCCAGCCATAACAATCTCATTGTGTTTTAAATTTCCTATGAATTCAGTCAGGGAAGACAGAGCTTCAGGTGTTGCGGAGGGGGGACGATAACATCCAACAACAGTTAAGGGCTGACCTCCTTTCAAAGTGATGTTCACAGCTAAAGCCTCAAACTGGTTTGCGATTGTTTTTTTAGATGCAATCCTGGCAGCCAAAGAATCTCTGATGTAAATAGCGACTCCACCTCCCCTTGTATTACGATCACAACGATAGATCTTAAATTCATTGATTGGATTATAGACTTTTTGCAAGCTAATGGCCTGAACATTGCAAATATGGTTGGCATAGCAACAGATGGAGCAAGTGTTATGGTTGGAAGGCATCATTCTGTATATACACTGCTCAAACAGAAGCAGCCGGACCTGCAGTTAATCAGGTGTGTATGTCACTCCTTGGACATTGTAGCTCAAAAAGCAATGCAGCAGCTCCCAAGCAATATTGACTATATGATCAGGGAAACATACAACTGGTTTGCACATTCAGCTAAACGTCAAAGTGACTATCGGGCTATTTATGGGACAATCAACGATGGAGGGTGTCCTTTAAAGTTGATCTCTCCAAGTCTCACTCGCTGGTTAGTTGCATCAGACTGTATTGATAGAATCCTTGAACAAGAAGATGCTCTCACTTTACATTTTAGCATAGTGGCTGGTTCTGAGCACTGCTATTCAGCGCGGCTCCTGGGTGAAATGTATAAAGACAAGACCAACAGTCTATTTTTGCATTTTCTCCGTCCTATACTGTCAGAGATAAAAGCAGTGAACAAGTGCTTTCAGCTGGAGACCGGGGATAGCCTTGCTGTGTTTCGGGACCTCAACCGGCTGTACATGTCCACACTGAAACGCATAGTGAAGCCAAGCGTTTTCCGGATGAATAATGAACAGCAGCTCATAGAACTTGACCTAAAATCGTCTAGTATCTACCTGACACCTACAGATGCTGACTTAGGGACCGTATTTGGTCAGAAGTTGGAGGCCAGTTCTCTCTCAGCTGAGAAAAAACATATGGTTCTTACACGGTGCATGGGCCTATTAAAAGAACTCGTGGCCCAATATCAAATGCGCTTACCTGCATCCATGGAGTTGCTCAAGAAGCTGGAGCTCCTGTGTCCCACATCTGTTGTGTCCAGTAGGATTAAAGTCCAACAGCTGCCAAAGGAGTTTTTTTCAGGCTCACTAGATTCACTTGAGACACAGTTGAGAAATGTTGCCTCTGCAGGATTCTCTACTGGCCTGACGATTGATGCATTCTGGTTGGAGGTGGAATCTTTTAAAGATGCTGGAGGAAACCACTGCTTTCAGGATTTAGCACTTGGTGTAATTAAACTCCTCACCCTCCCTATATCGAATGCACCAGTTGAAAGAGCTTTTTCTCAAGTTTCTCTGCTTAAAGACGACTCCAGAAATCGTATGGGCCTGCAGCTCCTGTCAAGTTTGATGGATGTGCGTTCTGGACTAACACGGAATGGATGGACATCATCAACATTCCGTCCTCCCCGACAGTTATTGGGGAGATTTGATTCAACCATGTACTGAACACAATCCAGGGCTGGCCCAAGGCATAACAAGCAGCAGCTTAGGGCCCTAGGGACACTTGGGAGCCCCCTAAGTGGATTTTTTTTATTTTATTTTATTATTAGTAATGATTTACAGTTCAGGACAGCTGGTTTGAAAGATGCTGTAGCTCAGGTGAAAAAAACTGAGTAATAAAAATGGTATTAATAAAAGAGTGTATGTTCTTTAATTTTATTGTTCATTTTATTTTATTATTAGTAATGATTTACAGTTCAGGACAGCTGGTTTGAAAGATGCTGTAGCTCAGGTGAAAAAAACTGAGTAATAAAAATGGTATTAATAAAAGAGTGTATGTTCTTTAATTTTATTGTTCATTTTATTTTGTTATTAGTAATGATTTACAGTTCAGGACAGCTGGTTTGAAAGATGCTGTAGCTCAGGTGAAAAAAACTGAGTAATAAAAATGGTATTAATAAAAGAGTGTATGTTCTTTAATTTTATTGTTCATTTTATTTTATTATTAGTAATGATTTACAGTTCAGGACAGCTGGTTTGAAAGATGCTGTAGCTCAGGTGAAAAAACTGAGTAATAAAAATGGTATTAATAAAAGAGTGTATGTTCTTTAATTTTATTGTTCATTTTATTTTGTTATTAGTAATGATTTACAGTTCAGGACAGCTGGTTTGAAAGATGCTGTAGCTCAGGTGAAAAAAACTGAGTACCGTAATAAAAATGGAATTAATAAAAGAGTGTATGTTCTTTAATTTTATTGTTCATAATGGTTAAATATTAAATGTCCCACTGTACTTAAATGCACCGCTCAGTGTGCAGAAATAGCACAAATAGCAGAAATAGAGGGCCTCAAAAGCAAATTTTGCTTAGGCCACCATGGAGGCTTGAGCAAATAACAATGGATTTTATAGTTCATCAGATGAGTAAACGTTCAGCATTCAGATGTTCAGTGTTCCAGCCAACAATCTAATCAACATTAAAGGTAAGAATTCTGTCTAAACCTGACCTGTTTTAGAACTTAAATGTTTCCCCAGGATGTTGTATGTGATGTGTCACGTGATACTTTCCGAACGGTCCGTGAATGCAGCTCGAGGCGCGCTCCACCACAGTGTCACGTGACACTTTCTGATTGGGCGGGTTTTCGGCGGTGTTTTACAGATTTTTGGGCTGGAAAACCTGGTATCTATTGTTGTGAAATAAAATGTTTTATTCTTCGTGTTTTTATTCCACCAGAAGGGGTTTTCAAATGATGCAGTTTGTGTCCTCTCTGTCTGTCTGTCAGTTTTATGACTTTGCAGATATTTGGCTTGGGAGAAGTCCACCTAAAGCCACTCTCTGGTTCTGCATGTTTGCTTAGCCAGGGAGTGTCAGAACAGCCCTAATCTATGTGTGTCTTTGGTGTGGTTTGGTGTCCAGTTGCACTGATTGGTCACTTGGTGGTCTACTAGTGTGTGTGTGATTTGTGGGTGCTCAGCATTGTTGTATATTTAGTTTTGGAAACCAGAGTAAGCTGAAACTCCCCTGAGGCCTGGGTAAACCAGAACAGGAGCTTTCTGGCAGTGGGGTAGGACAAGAAAACAAAGCAAAACTGCTCTTATTGGTTAAGGCAGGAAACACCCAACAAGAAAACAAAGCAAAACTTCTCTTATTGGTTGAGAGTAGGAAACACCCCACAGAAAGAGTATAAAAGTATAGGTTTCCCCTCCTCCATCAGACAACGCAGGAAGAAGCCACGAGGGAGTAACTTTCAGGTTGTATGGCCTTGTCTCCTTGAATGCGCATTTATGTTCTCTTTGTTCTCTATCTTTCTTTCTTTCTCTCTCTGTCTTCTCATATGAGATCATATATATATATATATAGCTTATAAAATATAACAAATGTATTCTGTGACTTTTAAACTTATCATTAATTAAACTGGTTTGGAACTTTAAGTGAGCGTCTGTCGTGTTTAAGTGTATCTCTCCTTTTTGATCCAATGAGTGAACCAAATAACGAACTCTGGGGCGAATAAAGAGAAAAGCCAACAAAAATGGAGGTCCCACCGAGATTGGTTGCACGCGCGGACAGGAAAGGATGAGCCGGAGTCCAGAGCACTGATCAGTGACCGCGGTCTACACAACAATGAGGTAAGCAGATTACCTGTTTCAACAAAAATCTGAAATTGGACATTAATAGGCAAATTTTAGCTCAGTGTATTGGACTCAGTAAGATAAGGAAATAAGACAAGTATACGTATACGTGAAGTAAATAATAATACCCAAGTCCCAGGTAAAAACACGCAGTGGTCGCGCCTCCCAGATGCCGACGGGCGTTTGGAACAGAGGGGTCGGGGTTTTAGAATAAATAAATAATTTATTCGCCGCTGACCCTGTAACTCTGAGACCAAGTTTAAACTGTAAGCTTACTAGGTGGTGTCTAGTTTAAAACAGTGACAATTTAGACTTACTTATAATTCGAGATTAAATAAGTAAGGGCGGGACTAGGTGAGAGTTTTTGAAATGGATGCGCTGACTTTCGCTGATAAAATAATCTGATAAGAGTTCCACCTGGACCAGTTAAAAATAGAATAAAATTAGTCACAGAATACTAAATCCTTTTTTATGTTCTAAAATAATGGTTTCCTGCCATGTGAGGAGTCAATGCCTGCCTCACCTGCGTGACTTGTCTCTGCTCTCCAAACTGCACGTGGCTCTCTTTGTCTCTGTCTCTCTACAGCGCTGCGCTGGACCAGTGGCGGAGCTAGACTCTTATTGCTGGGGGGGCCGAGAGGGGGCCAAGGCTATAATGGGTCCACTTACTACGGCACAGTGGGAAAAATGGATTTATCCCAATTTTTTGGGGATTTGTAGACGCTATGAAATTTTGAAACAACATATTTTTCCCTTAAAATGATACAGGCTCTCAGTTTAAATTTTTGATCTGTGATCTAAATATTTTTAAGTTTAGAAACCAAGTGGTTTTCTAAACAGCTTTAGTGTTTGACTTTGTCCACACTCATAAAATACACAATGAAGTACCTAAAAAAAATATATATATATATATATACCAGTAAACTTAAATGGTACATATCGCCCCTTGCTGCTTTGAGCATGTAACAGTCACAAGACCACATTGAAATAAGAAATATAAAATAGGATAAAAATACATTTCTGGGTTTATTTTATTTCTATTCAAGACACTATGATAAGAATGACTATATATTTAATATAGGCGGATACAGAGTACAGTATCTCTGTTTACAATTCTGGTTGGTGGTGTGCCTCGTGATTTTTCAGTGAAAACACTGTGCCTTGGCTCCAAAAAGGTTGAAAAACACTGGTCTAATGAAAATAAACAGTTTAAGTTAATTAGAATGATTTAAAAAATAAATACATAAATAAATAAATAGCTAAACAAGAACATAGTTTTGCTAAATTAGGCTGAAAAGTTGGATTAAAAATGTAGAATTAGCTGGAAAAGCTGAAACAGGCTATATACAGAAATTATTAAGTAAAAAACCTTTATCATATTTTTTGCCTCAATAAAACCACGATCCTACTGGTTATTTATTTGTTCCATACATATCTTTAAAAAATGGGAGTTAAAACTGCATATTTCTTGGTGCATTTGTGTGTACAACTGGACCAGTGCTCTGTTTTTATTTATTTATTTTATAGACGTTTTAATAAGATATAACACCGCTGCGACTGTTGCTCGCTGCTCTCAGAGCCTCTCAGCTTCTGCCTAGAGAAGCAAGAGCCGCGCGGCCTCTCTCGTCTTCTCCCTGGCTCCCGTTCTGCGGTTACCTTTGGAGTTCTGTTCGTTGACTCAGGGCTCGGTTCTGTCCAGCGTGGAGCACGGGGCACGCGTGCTCAGAGCTCTGCTGTGCGGCTACCTTTCTGAACTCCTGACCCACGGGGAGAGAAAAAGAGAGGGGCAGATCTTCCCGGAGCTTTTGCTAAAAATCTGCTATGAATCATGCGTTATTTCTCTACAATATAAATAAACGCTACTGTATTATTTTTAAATAAACAAATAAATAATGGCGATGCAATTTGAAAACAGGGTGAGTCATGGACTTTAAAGAATTCAAAAACAGAAGGAGGAAAATAATGATTACTGTATTTCTCAGCCTGTATGACATAATTATGGATTATTATTGTTTCTTTTTTTTTTCCTTAAACTTTTCACAAGCTATCTGAGGATTAAATAATAGGCGCTGAGGTTAGAACAAGGTTTTATTTGGATACAGCAGTTAAATGGAGTGCCAAACGAAGTCTTCACC
>JBBPBX010093286.1:0-13583 GCA_038048925.1 Garcialebias charrua
TAAAATCACAATTCAGTAACGTTTATTTTCAGTTTGAATAATGACAATATGAAATTATGGCAAATATGAAATATAATAACAGTGTTATGTCAAAAGGGTAAATATTAAATAGCTTAAGACTTTTAGAAGAGGTGTTATCTAAAATTTAGGACTAAAGTTTTAGCTCTAACGTTAAAATTTAGGTCAACTTTCTCTCAGATTCATGAACTTAAATGACATGTAAGAAAACAGTTGTCACTTGTTGTTCTCATCAGAAGGAAGATGTTTGTCCTACCAGGAGACGTCCATCTCTCATTAGCACAATGGATGTGATGAAGTGAGGCAGGAGGTTCACGTTGTCACTGGAAGAGGGATGTTATTCCTTGAGGGACCACGTCTCTTCCAGCAGGCGGTTGTGCCTCATCACTCACGGGGTGTTTGAGGGTTACCAGGACTTTTCTCCATCTCTCAGCTGACTGGATCGGAGTCCTCATGGACTTCTGGGCTGGCTCAGAGCAAACTCTCCACCAGGACATCCCACTTCTGCCAGCTTCGGACAACTTCTCCCCCTGAGACCGCTCTCCAACTCTGACCTTACGTGTCAGAGAACCAATCAAAATGCAGCTACCAACAGAGTGGGTGTGAACCAGCTGCATATCATTAATTTTAATGACACCCTCCTCTTAAAATCTCAGAGGGGAACAATACGTTTGTTTACATGATACAGACAAACCTTGTTTTGTATCACACCGTTCTCTTAGAAAATGTAAGTTTGGTTCCTGACACATTGAAAACAGTGGGTTACTTCCATCGTTACTACGGCAACTACAGTTCTGTTATCCCGAGGCCATGCTAGGGTTCTGTCATTTGTTGATACTGAATTCTCTTGGACACTGAATGTCTGTTCCTTGCCAGCAAAGATTAGCACAAAGGGTTATTATTAACACAGAAGGTTAATGATTATAGTCAGTCTGGAGCCAGGGTGGTCCAGGATGTCGACTCATCCTGACTTGGAGATTTAGCCCAGTGGGGTAGAAGAGATGTGTCTCTGAGGAGGTTTTGTCTTTTGAGGGATGCTGGTTGGACGTTACATTCCCCCACTTGCGATTTACAACTTGGGTACCTTGTTGGTGAATCACAACTAACAGCGTCCTTGCTTTAGGAGTATTCCAAAGAGTCACAGTTGATAGTTCCACAAATAAACAGGAAGTTGAGGGTATTCCACAAACTCCAGCTACAAGTACTTGGGTGTGCACCTGAACGACAACCTCAGCTGGAGCATCAACACCACCAGCCTGATGAAGAAAGATCATCAGAGACTCTACTTCCTCAGGCGGCTGAGATGGAAGTTCAGTCGTCACCTCCTTCTACAGGGTGCAGTGGAGAGCATCCTGTGCTCCAGCATCATGGAGTGGCATGGAGGCTGCACAGCTGCAGAAAGAAAAGCTTTCAGGATGGGAAGAGAAACATCTTTAGCTTCAGAATAGAAGTCCACTTGTTTTGTTTTTTAACCTTCTTTTAGGTCAAAGTCCAGAAGACCTTTCTCTTCAACACTTGAACTTCTGCTTGGGTTTTGTTTCTAGTTTTATTTTTTACTAACATATTTCTGAAAATGAAAAGGATCAAATAGACGACCCACACAGCTGTTAATGAACACACTGAGATGAGAGACCAGTCTTTCCTCGGTCCTCTGGTTCTGGAGTCCAGGTGTGTCTGTGGAGCTGCTCAGCAGCTGCTGTGAAGGAAATGACAGGTTCTAACATCTGGTCTGTTTCAACTTGAATCTAATGAGTTTTGTTCATGTCAACAATTATCAAGAGTTTAATCATGAAGACAATTTAAATTCTTCTCACCAGAGACGTTCACACGACACATTCCAGAACCAGAACCATCTTGTGTCTTCACTTGACACCTGTACAGACCAGAGTCCTCCGTCCTGAGTGAGGACAGGTGGAGTCTGATGCGTCCTTCTCTGAGGACGTCTCCGTCCCTCTGGACTCGTCCTGCAAACTGTTCATCCTGAGCCTCTGACACCTCAACACCTTCATGGAGCAGATACAGGAGTGACTCTCTGAGAGGAGCTAACAAGCTGCAGTAGATGAACAGGTGTCTCCAGGATGTCTCAGGTGTGGTGGTGAAGGTCCACTCCAGGTCATGTTGTGGTTCTGCTCTGCCTGATAGGAGCTCTGGGTCACGTTCACTACAAATGTTGCTGCTGAGGAGACAGAGAGGAGCAGACACACTGACAACTGGAACATGGGAGGCTTGAAACTGCATCTACAACAAGAACTGAATGTTCTGGACTGAACCTGAAGGTCCAAACTGACCACAGAGACACGAGCTGAGGATGAGGAGCAGCACCACCCTGCACACCATCTTCATCTTCTTCATGCAGCTGGAGGACTGATGAGGAGAAAGAAGTGTCAGAGACAAACAGCGCCATCTTGTGGACAACAACAACTAGAGATTTATTAGGAGCAGCTGGAACATGGAAACTGGATCAGAACATCTGGAAGAAGCTCCCAGTTCTGACCAGTTCAAGTCAGTCAGAAAGAGTTCATTCTGATTTCTGCTCTGTACTCAGGAAAGTTCACACATCACTTCATCTCACATCATGCCTCTACAAACACCTGCAGGTTGGAGCTTCATCCTGTGACGTCACTAAGAGGGCGGAGTCAGCTTGTAGAAAGTTTTTTTTTTAAACAAAAACTCTGAATAATCAGATATTTTCTGTTAAATTAAGGTAAATTTTAACCGTTAATGTAAATATACCTAACACATATTTTTAGAATCCAATTTTTTTTTTTTTGCACCGTGATAGAAGAAGTTAGAGAAACTAAACACGTTTCCTGATGTGTTACAGATGTGAACTAAGAGCTGAACATCAGATGGACCTGCCTGGTGCACAAAGAGGAAGAAGAAGAAGAAGAACCGTGAGGGAAAACAGTGGTTGTGGCGGAGGAAGAAGAAGAGAGACTCGCATGTGGTTGAACGCACGGGTGTCGAGAGGGAAACGGTAGGCGGATTGCATAAACTGTGCATTGACTGCAGCTTCATGGCCTCCTCCTTGGGGGGTAGTGGTGAAGAGGACTGGGGTAGGGTAAGAGCCTATTCCTCCACCTTTGATCCAGATAGTGGTGAGGAATGGAGGAAGATTAAAGCTTGTTCATCAACTTCAGAAAGAGATAGTGGAGAGGAAATGGAGTGGGTTAAAGCACAGTCGTCCAAAAAGAAACGGAAACAGAGAAGAGAAAGGGATAAAAGTTGGTCAAATGATAGCAATGACAAAGCTGTACAAACCAAAAAGGCAAAAATGGTCCCCACTGCTTCAGGTCAAAACCAGGTGGAAGCAATTAAGGGTGAGGAATTTAAGGTAATAATGGAATTTCAGCAGGAGGGACGTTGCTCTCACCCTATTAAATTGACGAAGGGTATTGAGGACATAATAGGAGCTGTGCAGTTGGCCAAAATATTGAACGACAGAAAGATTCTTATCCATGCATCTTCCAAAAACCAACAGGAGAAAATTCTAAAGCTGTCATCTTTTCTGGGAGAGGATGTTAATACATACATTCCAGGGTCCAATGTTAAACTGAGAGGGGTGATATCAAGAGTGCCACTAGACATGAGCATAGAGGAACTCAAACAAGAGATTAAAGGTGGGAGTGTGATGAATGTAACCAGGATCAAAACTAAAAGGGAGGGAGTAGTTACAGAAACTATGTCGGTCATCTTACAATTTGAAAAGTCAGTGCCTGAGTGTGTGCAGTTGGGTTACATTAACTATAGAGTGAGGGAATATATTCCCAACCCGATTAGGTGCTTCGTTTGTCAAAGGATGGGGCATGTGGCAAGAGAGTGCAGGGGCAAGATCAGGTGTGCTAGATGTGGAGGTCCCCATGAATACGGCAAATGTGAAGTAGGTTCAAGTGTGAAGTGTTGCAACTGCGGAGGTGATCATAGTGCTGCACATGGAGGTTGTCCAGTTCAAAAGGAAGCAAGGGAAGCAATGAGAGTTAAGACCACTGACAAAATAACTTATGCGGAAGCACTTAAAAAGGTTAGGACGGTGGACCCGGCGGTGATGAGGAAAGAGGACAATGTGTTGAGATGCTCAGGGACTGACACTGTTAGTCCACGAATCCCACCAGCTTGCTCACACCAGTGCAGATTAGATGAAAAGTCCATGATAGTGGAAAAAGAAAAGTTTGTGGCCTTCATGTGTCATATAGTTAATGTAACAATTCATATGCAAAAGAAAAGTGATAAAATTCAGTCAATAGTAGCTGCAGCGGGTAAAATCTTGGACATTGTGGACGTACAAGCAGAACATATACACACTATGTTAAATACAGTTGACACCTCAGGAATCGGTCGAGAGAAACCAACCGAAGCAGAACAACATGTGGAAACTACTACAGCGGAACAACATCCAGACACTGAAAAACTAAAGAAAAGGCTGAACGACAAATAGAATTTAAAAGAGGCAGAATAATAGCATGGAAATGAATGACACGGAACATCACTTTGAAACTGGAGACGCAGCATAACAGCTTGGAATTTACAGCGGGTGACTGAAACTTAAAGCCAATGTACACAGACCAATGTATTGTTATTTGAAGTAATATTCATTATGATTTTAATTTTGGTGGTAGAATACAGTATAGGGATGGAGACCGTGGGCTGCACACTCATGCACAGTTGGTGGCGGTATGCACCTGAAAGTTGTTTGCAATCCGCCAATAAAATAACCGAAGAAGAAGAAGAAGATGTGAACTAAAAGCTGACACCACTGAATTATGTTGTAAACTTTATATTTATATTTCTCTAACAGAAAGATCAAAAGCAATTCCTGTCACAAAATGACAACAATTGAATAACAAGCTGACTGAAGAGTTTAAGGTCACAACTTTATAATAAATGTTGTTCAGTCTGTTCCACTGAGGAAGATGAAGTTTCCTCCACTGTGGATGAACACATGAAGATGAATGTGTGTTTTCTTCCAAAGAGCTCCAGGTTGAACATTGTAGAGCTGAATCAACAACTTAATGATGACATGTTTCCATGAAGTCTTCTAGAAGCAGCATGAGTTCAACAAGTGTCAGGAAGGACAGAAACTACTTACTGGAGGACATCTGCTGATGGACAACCAGGAGGACCAGGACATCTGCTGATGGACAACCAGGAGGACCAGGACATCTGGAGGACATCTGCTGATGGACAACCAGGAGGACCAGGACATCTGCTGATGGACAACCAGGAGGACCAGGACATCTGCTGATGGACAACCAGGAGGACCAGGACATCTGCTGATGGACAACCAGGAGGACCAGGACATCTGCTGATGGACAACCAGGAGGACCAGGACATCTGCTGATGGACAACCAGGAGGACCAGGACATCTGCTGATGGACAACCAGGAGGACCAGGACATCTGCTGATGGACAACCAGGAGGACCAGGACATCTGCTGATGGACAACCAGGAGGACCAGGACATCTTCAGGACCAGGACCGAAGCTGGATGACAGCAACACAGACTCTCAGTTTCTGGCAGCAGCAGAAAATAACAGTTTTATTTGTTTGATTGTGTCTTAGTGGACTGAAAGCAGGAGCTGGATGAAGCTCTGGTCATGATGCTGGTGAAGGACTCTCAGCCTTTTACTGTTGTGGACGATCCAGGCTTCAAAGAGTTTGTGGGGAAGCTTGACCCCACATACACTCTGCCTTCCAGACAGGCTCTGAAGAAGATGGTGGAGGAGAAATATGAGGAGGAGAAGACCAAAGCCAAGGCTCAACTGCTGAGCGTGGAGGGAGTGAGCCTGACCTCTGACCTCCATGAACATGGATGCTTATCTGGCAGTAACTTGTCATTGTGTCCTGGATAATATGAAGATGGCCACTGTACTTTTAGGAGTGCTGCCTTTCCCCCAAGACCACAGTGCTGAAAACATCACAGCTGCTCAGAGGTCTCTGATGGTGGAGTGGGGACTTGAGTTGAAGGTTCAATGCCTGGTGACTGATGCTGCTGCAAACATGGTCTCCACTGCAAAAACTAGCCATGCAACATGTTTGCATTGCACATGCATTAAATTTGGTGGTTTAAAAAAAAATCCCTGGATCAAACGCCTGGCCTAGAAGATCTGCGTACAAAGGCACGGAAAGTGGTGACTTATTTTAGGTCGAGCACTAATGGAAAAGAAAAACTGAAACATGTGCAACAGCAAATGAACTGTGCGGTGATGAAGCTCATTCAGGAGGTGGACACGCGCTGGAACAGCACCTTTTTGATGCTGCAGTGATTGTACAACGAGAGGCAGACAGTCGGGGCAGCTCTGGCATCGCTTAAGACAGATGTTCATCCTCTCTCTTCTGAGGAATATGAAACAATCTCAGCCTCTCCAAGTGCTCTCCACATTCTATGCAGCAACTGTGGAACTGTCCCAGGAGAAGAGAGTGTCAGGTTCAATGGTGATTCCACTTGTAAAGATGTTATTTCAAGCAGCCTGGGAAGTAATACTGAGGACCACAAATGTAACAGCAACACTTCTTGGATGGAATGTCATTGCAACCCTCAGAAATAAATTTGACAACCTCGAGAAATCAACTGTCCTGTCACTCGCCACACTGCTGGATCCAAGATTTAAAACGATCAGATTTTACAGTCCAGAAAAGACCCAAAATGCTGCACGGAAACTTACAGCTGAATGTGCAGCAGTGGTGAAGCACACACGAGATGATCATTCACCTCAACCAGCAACAAACACACAAAATTCATCCTCCACAGATAGTTGTGAGTTGGTAATTATGAACACACACAGAAACTTGTGCGTGTTCACAGTGGCGGTTCTAGACCAGTTGGACTGGTGGGGCCTAGCTGGGGCCAGAGGTTTTGTCAGAGGGGCACGTTCATCTCGGAGAAAAAGACAGATTCAAAATCTTACTTGACTCTTTTATTTTTTTAAAGCAGTGATTAACCACTGTAACCAAAGAAAATGGTTAAAAAAATCAAATGAGAAAAATATAAAACATTTTACAGACAGTATTTGTATTGACTGAAGAAAATATATTAATAAGCAAATAAAATGATAATGAAAATAACTGTTAGGTGAAGTCTTGGTTCAGTTTCTCAGTCCAAAATTATATAACAACATTGGCTGCCCTACTATCACAGCAATTGTATTCTGCGATTTTGATGATAACTGGCAAACCGATCAACAAATGAGTCAAGATTCAGATTTTGTGTTAGCAGGATTTAATTGTAACTAAGAAAAGAAAGTTCATGCTCAGCAATCCAGGTATCAAATCCGATAATTCTCAATCAGGTCATCTGGACAGTTCAATTTTTTTTAATGGAAATTAATATTTTAAAGACAAATGTACATTAGGAACACTATCCATCCATTAATTATCATACACGCACGCTTATCCCTATTACAATTTTTTTAAATGGAAATTAATATTTTAAAGACAAATGTACATTACATTAGGAACACATTTATCCATCCATTAATTATCATACATGCACGCTTATCCCTATTCTCGCCTAGACTATTGCAACGGCCTTTTAGTGGGGATTAGTAAATCCTCCATAGCTTCCCTTCAATCTGTGCAAAACGCTGCAGCCAGGCTTTTGACTAGAACCCCCAGAACAGCTCATATCACTCCGGTTCTGGCCTCTCTACACTGGCTCCCAGTTCATTTTAGGTCACATTTTAAAGTTTTATTATTAACTTTTAAAGCATTACATGGTGAGGCTCCTAAATATTTATTGGACCTTTTGAAGCCTCTTTGTCCATCTAGAACTCTGAGGTCTTCAAATAAGCTACTGCTGACAGTTCCGAGAACTCATTTTAGAACTCGTGGCGATAGAGCATTTGAAGTGGTGGCTCCGAGGCTCTGGAACGCTCTCCCTATAACAATACGCTGCTCCGAGTCAACAGCTGCATTTAAAAACAGTCTTAAGACTCATCTCTTCAGACAGGCGTTTGGTTAACTTTGTACATTGTTTTTAGAGCTAGTTATGTTTTACCTTTTTGTATAGTATCTCTGTGATTTTTGTATAGTATCTCTGTGATTTTATGATTTTATTTCTGTGATTTTATAATTTTATGATTTTATTTTTCCTCCTGTGAAGCACTTTGTGACTCTCATGTCTGGGAAATGTGCTATATAAATAAAAATTACTTACTTACTTACTTACTTATTACAATTTTTTAATGGAAATTAATATTTTAAAGACAAATGTATTACATTAGGAACACTATCCATTCATTAATTATCATACATGCACGCTTATCCCTATTACAATCTTTTTAATGGAAATTAATATTTTAAAGACAAATGTATTACATTAGGAACACTATCCATCCATTAATTATCATACACACACGCTTATCCCTATACTGTAGTGGGTTTGCCAGGGCTGCATTCCAAAAACTATAATATGCTTGGTTGCAGGTGAGCTCAAATATTATCGTTGTTTACCATAATGTGTCATTGGAAACTTCATAAACTGCGCTCAAATATCCAAGGTTTTTTAAATACTAGTGATCATGAAAACAGCGCCCCCTTCATTTCCGGAATGCAATAGCATCACTTCCGGGACTGACAGTGGTCCATCTCCAGGCTGCAGCGATCATGAAAACAGCGCCCCCTTCATTTCCGGAATGCAATAGCACCACTTCCGGGACTGACACCGGTCCGTGCTGCAGTCTGCAGCGAGGTGTACTTGATACACTTGATGTAAATGTGCCAGACTATTAAAGCTGTCGTGTTCTCCTACAGTCAGTGGCGCCTCGACAGCTTCTGGACCTTGAAGACTTGACCTTCACACAGGGTAGCCATTTCATGGCCAACAAACGTTGCCAGCTCCCAGATGGCTCTTTTCATAAGTAGCGCAAAGGTTATGAATAATAATAATAATAATAATTAATTCAATTTATAACGCACTTTTCATTACTGAAAATCTCAAAGTGCTACACATATATTGAATGCTACACACATTCATAAACCGGTGGCGGCAGACTACCATGCAAGGTGCTTTCCAGTCCTACCGGGAGCAACTCAGGGTTAAGTGTCTTGCCCAAGGACACATCGACACATGGTGCGGGTCCCGGGAGTCGAACCGCCAACTTTCCGATCGGGAGACGACTGCCATTACCACTACACCACGGCCGCCCCGTATCTGATATGAAGAGGTTCATATGCCTGCCCTTAAGCCTACACCCTTTGTTGACAATGAGGTTTGTTGATATTATCACTCGGTATACATACATACTACATACATACATACATACATACATACATACATACATACATACATACATACATACATACTGGTACATGTCACATACATACATACATACATACTACATACCGGTACATGTCACATACATACATATATACATACATGCTACATACATGTTCCCTCCTTACATACATACTACATACATACTACATACATACAACATACATACATACATCATACATTCATTCATACATACATACAACATTCAAACATACATACATACAAACATACATACAACATACATACTACATACATACATACATACATACATAGTACATGCATATGTACTACATACATACATACTACATACAACATACATAATACATACATACTACATACATACATAGTACATGCATACGTACTACATACATACATACTACATATAACATACATAATACATACATACATACATACATAGTACATGCATACGTTCTACATACATACTACACACATATAGAATACATACATACATAATACATCATACATACATACAACATACATACACACATACAGAATATATATATATATATACACTACATACAACATACATAATACATACATACATGCTACATACTACATACATATATACTACATACATGTTACATACATACATGCTCCCTCCTTACATACTACACACATGCTACATACATACTACATACATACATACATACATACATACATACATACATCATACATACAACATGCATACATACATACAACATACAAACATAATACATACATACATACACAATACATACATAGTACATGCATACGTACTACATACAGAATAAATACATACATGTTACATACATAACACATATATACAGTGCTTTAAAGAAATTTCAAATGAACATTCACTTGGCCTAAGGATGAGCTGCTTAGATTTTAGTGGTCAAAGTTAGGATCACATAACCAATCATTCTGTTCTCTTTATATTCTAGGACATTGAATCCAGAGAGGCTGAGGCAGACATTGCGGAGAAGACCATGGGCATCTACACTGTCCGAGCAAAGGGTTGTGGTCCTGATGGTCCAGGTAATGGACGCTTTGCTGATGTTGGTGTTGTGCATGCTACATACATACATGCATGCTACATACATACTACATACATTCATACTACATACATACAGAATACATTCATACTACATACATACAGAATATATACATACTACACACATACTATATACATACATTCATACTACATACATACAGAATACATACATACAACATGCATACTATGTACATACATGCTACATACATACATGCTACAAAGATACTACATACATACTACATACAAGCCCAAAACCAGAAAAGTTGGCACGTTGTGCAAATCGCAAATAAAAACAGAATACAATGACTTGCAAATCTTTTTCAACCCATATTCAACTGAATAGAATGCAAAGACAATATATTTAATGTTCGAACGGAGAAACTTTATTTTGTTTTGCAAATAACCATTAACTTAGAATTCAATGGCAGCAACACATTGCAAAAAAGTTGGCACAGGGACATATTTACCACTGTGTTACATCGCCTTTCCTTTTAACAACACTCAGTAAACGTTTGGGAACTGAGGAGACCAATTTTTGAAGCTTTTCAGGTGGAATTCTTCCCCATTCTTGCTTGATGTACAGCTTAAGTTGTTCAACAGTCCGGGGTCTCCGTTGTCGTATTTTACGTTTCATAATGCGCCACACATTTTCAATGGGGGACAGGTCTGGACTGCAGGCAGGCCAGGGGAGGACCCGCACTCTTTTGCTACGAAGCCACGCTGTTGTAACACGTGCAGAATGTGGCTTGGCATTGTCTTGCTGAAATAAGCTGGGGCGTCCATGAAAAAGACGTCGCTTGGATGGCAGCATATGTTGCTCCAAAACCTGTATGTACCTTTCAGCATTAATGGTGCCTTCACAGATGTGTAAGTTACCCATGCCTTGGGCACTAATGCACCCCCATACCATCACAGATGCTGGCTTTTGAACTTTGCGCCTATAACAGTCCTGATGGTTCTTTTCCTCTTTGGTCCGTAAGACACGACGTCCACAGTTTCCAAAGACAATTTGAAATGTGGACTCATCAGACCACAGAACACTTTTCCACTTTGCATCAGTCCATCTCAGATGAGCTCGGGCCCAGCAAAGCCGGCGGCGTTTCTGGATCTTGTTGATGAATGGCTTTTGCTTTGCATAGTAGAGCTTTAACTTGCACTTACAGATGTAGCGACGAACTGTAGTTACTGACAGTGGTTTTCTGAAGTATTCCTGAGCCCATGTGGTGATATCTTTTACACACTGATGTCGGTTTTTGATGCAGTACCGCCTGAGGGATCGAAGGTCACGGGCATTCAATGTTGGTTTTCGGCCTTGCCCCTTACGTGTAGTGATTTCTCCAGATTCTCTGAACCTTTTGATGATATTACGGACCGTAGATGGTGAAATTCCTAAATTCCTTGCAATAGCTCGTTGAGAAAAGTTGTTCTTGAACTGTTCGACAATTTGCCCACGCATTTGTTCACAGAGTGGTGACCCTCGCCCCATCCTTCTATGTGGATGACTGAGCATGTCAAGGAAGCTGCTTTTATACCCAATCATGGCACCCACCTGTTCCCAATTTGCATGTTCACCTGTGGGATATTCCAAATAAGTGTTTGATGAGCATTCCTCAAATTTCTCTGTCTTCTTTGTCACTTGTGCCAGCTTTTTTGAAACATGTTGCAGGCATCAAATTCCAAATGAGCTAATAATTGCAAAAAATAACAAAGTTTACCAGTTCGAACGTTAAGTATGTGGTCTTTGCAGTGTGTTCAATTGAATATAGGTTGAAAAAGATTTGCAAGTCATTGTATTCTGTTTTTATTTGCGATTTCCACAACGTGCCAACTTTTCTGGTTTTGGGCTTGTACATACATACTATATACATTCATGCATACATACTACATACATACAGAATACATACTTACAGAATACATACATACATACATGCATGCTACATACATGCTACATACATATATACATGCTACATACATATATACTACATACATACATATTACATATATACTACATACATACATACATACATATATACTACATACATACATACATACATACATATATATACTACATACATACATACTGTACATACATACATATATATACTACATACATACATACATACATATATATACTACATACATACATACATACATACATACATATATATACTACATACATATATACTACATACATATATACATATTACATATATACTACATATATACTACATACATACATACATATTACATATATACTACATACATACATACATATTACATATATACTACATACATACATATGGCACAGTGGTAATGGCAGTCGACCCCCAATCGGAAGGTCGGAGGTTCGAGTCCTGCATCCGCCCACCATGTGTCGTTGTGTCCCTGGGCAAGACACTTAACCCTGAGTTGCTCCCGGTAGGTCTGGATAGCGCCCTCCAAGGCAGGCTACCACTAACGGTGTATGAATGTGTGTATGAATGGGTAGATGGCTCATATTGTAAAGCGCTTTGGGGCTCCTCAGAGGGGGTTGGAAGGCGCTATATAAATAAGTTCCATTTACCATTTACCATTTACCATACATACTACATACATATTACATATATACTACATACATACATACATATTATATATATACTACATGCATACATACATATTACATATATACTGCATACATACATATTACATATATACTACATACATACATATTACATATATATTACATACATACATATATACTACATACATACATACATATATACTACATACATACATACTACATACATACATACATACATACATATTACATATATACTACATGCATACATACATACATATTACATATATACTACATGCATACATACATACATATTACATATATACTACATACATACATACATATTACATATATACTACATACATACATACATATTACATATATACTACATACATACATACATATTACATATATACATACATACATACATACATATTACATATATACTACATACATACATACATATTACATATATACTACATACATACATACATATTACATATATACTACATACATACATACATACATATTACATATATACTACATACATATATATACATACATACATATTACATATATACTACATACATATACATACATATTACATATATACTACATACATACATACATACATATTACATATATACTACATACATACATACATACATATTACATATATACTACATAC
>JBBPBX010093287.1:0-13582 GCA_038048925.1 Garcialebias charrua
AATAAGGTTGATGAATCCACACGTAGCAAGTATATCTGTTTAGGAACACAAGAACTAAAATGTACCTTGGTACTCGTGTTTAATGGAAGTTGATCGCTCTTCTGGCTACCTGCGATCTCCTGACTCTGGACGTGTTCACGTCATCTGGAACAGATCATTTATACTTATATTTAGAGGAAATTCTACATTTTGATGATAGCTGCTGTCACATGTAAACCAATAAACATTACATGATTGTTTTTGGCCAAAGTATCCATCTCACATAAAGGAAAGATGGATGGACATAGTATTTACAAAACTCCTCTCATGATGGGTGGACTAAGATGAAATTAAAATTAGCTGAATGAAAGAAAACTATAAATTTAAAAACTGTGACTAATAATATTGAAGTCATACATAACAATCCCTGCATTATTTATAAAATTGATATCTATGTCATATACATACACACAAATATACATATATACATGTATATAAGCATATCATATATGCATATTCATATACAGTGTATATACATATATGCATATACATGTATACTGTATATGCATATACATTACATATACTGTACAGATAGACATATACATGTAAATATAACATGTTCAACTGAAATTGTGTGCGTTTGTGTGTGTGACTGTTTTGTGGTTTTTATGGACATTGTCATATGCTATAAACAGACAAGCAGATTACAGTTCATTACTGTCCTGACAAAACACTGTCCTTAGAAACCACAAAACAGTCACACACACAAACACACACACAATTTCAGTTTATCATGTTTTTAAGAAAGCAAGATGTTTGATGGATAGATGGATGATATTTGATGGATGGATACATGGATGGATGGATGGATGTTTGATGGATGGATGGATGGATGCATGCATGGATGGATAAAAGGTGGACATCAGTCAGTAAAGACTCCATCTGTCTGCGTTCAGCAAGGCTGGATGTTTGATGGATGGATGGATGTATGGATGGATGTTTGATAGATGGATGTATGTATGGATGGATAAAGCATGGACCTCAGTCAGTAAAGAATCCATCTGTCTGGTTTCAAGAAGGCCGGATGTTTGATAGATGGATGGATAGATAGATGGATGGATGTTTGATAGATGAATGATGGATGGATGTTTGATGGATGGATGGATGGATGTTTGATGGATGGATGGATAAAGTGTGGACCTCAGTCAATAAAGAATCCATATGTCTGGGTTCAGGAAGGCAGGATGTTTGATGATGGATGGATGATGTTTGATGGATGGATGCATGGATGGATGGATGGATGTGTGGATGTTTGATGGATGGATGGATGAATGGATGGATAAAGCATGGACCTCAGTCAGTAAAGAATCCATCTGTCTGGGTTCAGCAAGGCAGGATGTTTGATGGATGGATGGATGTTTGATGGATGGATAGATGTTTGATGGATGGATGGATGGATGTTTGATGGATGTTTGAGATGTTTGATGGATAGATGGATGGATGGATGTTTGATGCATGGATGTATGGATGGATGGATGTTTGATGGATGGATGGATGGATGGATAAAGTGTGGACCTCAGTCAGTAAATCCATCTGTCTGGGTTCAGGAAGGTAGGATGTTTGATGGATAGATGTATGGATGTTTGATGGATGGACGTTTGATGGATGGATGGATGTTTGATAGATGGATGGATAAAGCGTGGACCTCAGTCAGTAAAGAATCCATATGTCTGGGTTAAGGAAGGCAGGATGTTTGATGGATGATGGATGTTTGATGGATAGATGTTTGATAGATGGATGGATGCATGGATGGTTGGATAAAGCGTGGACCTCAGTCAGTAAAGAATCCATCTGTCTGGGTTCAGCAAGGCAGGATGTTTGATGGATGGATGTTTGATGATGGATAGATGGATGTTTGATGGATGGATGGGTGGATGTATGGATAAAGCGTGGACCTCAGTCAGTAAAGAATCCATCTGTCTGGTTCAGGAAGGCAGGATGTTTGATGGATGGATGGATGTATGGATGTTTTATGGATGGATGGATGCATGGATGGATGGATAAAGCGTGGACCTCAGTCAGTAAAGAATCCATATGTCTGTTTTCAAGAAGGCAGGATGTTTGATGGATGGATGGATGATGTTTGATAGATGGATGCATGGATGGATGGATGGATGGATGGATGGATGGATGGATGGATAAAGCGTGGACCTCAGTCAGTAAAGAATCTATCCGTCTGGGTTCAGCAAGGCTGGATGTTTGATGGATGGATGGATGTTTGATAGATGGATGGATGGATGTATGTATGGATGGATAAAGCATGAACCTCAGTCAGTAAAGAATCCATCTGTCTGGGTTCAGGAAGACAGGATGTTTGATAGATGGATGGATAGATGGATGGATGTTTGATGGATGGATGGATGGATGTTTGATGGATGATGTGTGGATGTTTGATGGATGGATGGATAAAGCGTGGACATCAGTCAGTAAAGAATCCATCTGTCTGGGTTCAGTAAGGCAGGATGTTTGATGGATGGATAGATGGATGTTTGATGGATGGATGGATGGATGTTTGATGGATGGATGGATGGATAAAGCGTGGACCTCAGTCAGTAAAGAATCCATCTGTCTAGGTTCAGGAAGCCAGGATGTTTGATGGATGGATGATGGATGGATGTTTGATGGATGGATGGATGGATGTTTGATGGATGGATGGATGGATGTTTGATAGATGGATGTATGTATGGATGGATAAAGCGTGGACCTCAGTCAGTAAAGAATCCATCTGTCTGGTTTCAAGAAGGCCGGATGTTTGATAGATGGATGGATAGATAGATGGATGGATGTTTGATGATGAATGATGGATGGATGTTTGATGGATGGATGGATGGATGGATGTTTGATGGATGGATGGATAAAGTGTGGACCTCAGTCAGTAAAGAATCCATATGTCTGGGTTCAGGAAGGCAGGATGTTTGATGATGGATGGATGATGTTTGATGGATGGATGGATGGATGGATGGATGTGTGGATGTTTGATGGATGGATGGATGTATGGATGGATAAAGCGTGGACCTCAGTCAGTAAATAATCCATCTGTCTGGGTTCAGTAAGGCAGGATGTTTGATGGATGGATGGATGTTTGATGGATGGATATATGTTTGATGGATGGATGGATGTTTGATGGATGGATGGATGGATGTTTGATGGATGGATGGATGTTTGATAGATGGATGGATGGATAAAGCTTGGACCTCAGTCAGTAAAGAATCCATATGTCTGGGTTTAGGAAGGTAGGATGTTTGATGGATGATGGATGGATGGATGTTTGATGGATGGATGTTTGATGGATGGATGAATGCATGGATGGATGGATAAAGCGTGGACCTCAGTCAGTAAAGAATCCATATGTCTGGGTTCAGGAAGGCAGGATGTTTGATGATGGATGGATGATGTTTGATGGATGGATGGATGGATGGATGTGTGGATGTTTGATGGATGGATGGATGTATGGATGGATAAAGCGTGGACCTCAGTCAGTAAATAATCCATCTGTCTGGGTTCAGTAAGGCAGGATGTTTGATGGATGGATGGATGTTTGATGGATGGATATATGTTTGATGGATGGATGGATGTTTGATGGATGGATGGATGGATGTTTGATGGATGGATGGATGTTTGATAGATGGATGGATGGATAAAGCTTGGACCTCAGTCAGTAAAGAATCCATATGTCTGGGTTTAGGAAGGTAGGATGTTTGATGGATGATGGATGGATGGATGTTTGATGGATGGATGTTTGATGGATGGATGAATGCATGGATGGATGGATAAAGCGTGGACCTCAGTCAGTAAAGAATCCATCTGTCTGTTTTCAGGAAGGCGGGATGTTTGACTCACCAAATACCAAATGACCTCTTGGACTAGCTGAAAACCTGTACATGTAAAAATATGAAAAAGTTAAAAAACAATTCTCAAGTTTATACAATACACTTATACAGTATTCTGTATTATTCAGTATTCAGTATTCCAACAACAGTATTCTTATACCTACATAAAACTGCAGTCAACGTGATGACGTAACGAGGCTGCAACGTGATGACGTGATGACGTAACGACGCAGTTCGTCCGTCTGCTCACTGCTCAGAGGTAAAAAAAAAAAAAAAAAGAGCAGAATTAGCAGAAAAATGACGTTGGAAACATTAAAACCCCTCTACCCTATTAACGCATGTTAAATTACAGCGTTAGTCACGCTGTTATTGTGACGTGACACGTTCACGGTAGTGACGCTAACGCGACGTGCGTTTAATTTTGTCTTCGTCGCGTTAAGACTCTAAATAACCACTAAAAACATCCACAAGTGATGCATATATAGTATCGCTGATTTATATAAATGTCTATAAAAGTTTTCAACAGCGTTGAAAGGTTGTCACGCTTCTGAAGTGAAGTTACGTTACATGCTAACGCTAGCCGCAGCTAGTTTGAGCTGCGTCTTTCTTCACGCACTCAAAACTCATGCACAGATACTTCCTAATTTATCTAAATGTTGATAAAGTTTTCTACAGTCTTCACAGTTTGTGACGCTGCGGTTAAAGTCACGTTACTACTGGATTAGGTTAACATTTCCTTGAGATGATGTCATCAAAAGCAACAAAAAAATTTTTTTAATTCTTACCTGAATGAAGTCAATACACTCTGACACTCTGTCCACCTACCGCTGCAAAATTTTATTTAAATCGCTCTCCAAAAATAATCTCCGCTCACCTACATGCACTCAACACACGACGCCATAACTCTGCACGTGTAAGCTCAAGGGGCTTTAACTTTTAAAAACTCGGTCACCTGAGGCCCCGCCCTGAGCCCCCGCCCACTACAGGGTCTCCACATCACGAGAGGAGGGGCGGCGTTGGAGTTTCGCGCGGTCTCCACATCACGAGAGGAGGGGCGTTGCAGTTTGGCGCCATGTGTGTCAGTGAGCCACACACACGGCTGCAATAAATGCAACCGATACACAAAAACATACACACCACACACAAATACCCTGGGAGGTGCGTAGCCAGCCAATTTTATAAATGTAAATAACTTTTTATTAAAACAATTTTAAGTGTTAAAGCACACTCCAACTCATCCAGGCAGCCTATTAGCCACAAGTTACGCTGATATTGATGAGAAAAAACAATGTTTACATATTAATATATTTGGATACAATCTGTGTTTTATCCAGACATTGGCAAAGGCTGGCTAATACCAAATGTCCCGATAATGTCGGTACGTAGTCTGGCGCATAGGCGGGCCAATACGCTTGCACCAACGCACACACACACACACACACACGCACACAACACCTTGTTGGTATGTTGGCCTTTTTTGTGCTATAAAGATATTGCTTATTACACCCAGAGCCTATTGGGGCAGAACAAAGGTTGAATTAGGGATTTGATGAGATTGGTTGTGACATGTTAACATTTAGTAGAGTACCAGCAGTCTTTGGATCTGCCCCAACTGCTTCTGTTCATCCACTGGGAAAGGTCAGTGGTAATGCTGGCTGGTTGGATCATTTGCATCAATCTGTCTCTGTTTCACGTTGTTAGTCTGGACTTTATTTTATCTCGTTTTAGTTCATTTTTTCATGTTAATTTATCAGTTGCTCATTTCCTAAAGGATCTCCCATTTATGATTCACAGTTTATGCTTGATTTTAAGTGCAAACATTTGATTATACAAACTCTCCAATGGGAATATTAGGGGTCAGGGGAACCCCAGAGGAACATGTTACTCTTGCTCAAGGGCACTACAGTAGAGCAGGTGTTTGCTGACACAGAAGTTTGAGCTCCCTCATTTGTTTGAAGAGTCATGCTAAGCTGCTACAGTCCCAGAAGAATCAGTCACATTCATTATTTTTGCAGATTACCTGTTTTTCCCCTCTCCTATTGAGATTACCATGCAGGGGTTAGACTTAAGCACAGCATTGCTGAAAACTCACCACAGCCTGGACACACTAACAGTAAAATTCACATATGTGAAGTTTAATACAATAAGCCTATACAATTTGGACTGGAAATCCAATAATGACCATGCGCTTTATTGTAGAACACAAAGAACACTTGAAGGTTTTACTAAACATTTTAGACATGCTATAAATAGCAGTCTGGTACATAAGAGCAGGATATGGATGTATGCAGACAGGAGTTCCATGACCAATAGTGAACAGGTGAAGAATGACAGAGCTAAGATACTGTGGGACTTCCAGATCCAGACTGACAATGAAGTTATGGCTAGCCAATGAGGCATTGTGGCCGTCAATACGTTATAGAAGGAGGTAGTTGCATGGATTCTTTATTTGTTTGTTCTTTGATTTTTTTTTTAGCAAGTCAACTTGGTTCTTCTCATTCTAAGCAGCACGGTGGCACAACTGGTAGAGCTGCTGCCTCTCAGCGAGAAGGTTGCCGGTTCAAATCCCGGTCCGGGGCCTTTCTGGGTGGAGTTTGCATGTTCTCCCCGTGCATGCGTGGGTTTCCTCCGGGTACTCCGGTTTCCTCCCACAGACCAAAAAACATGCTTGTTAGGCTGATTGGTGACTCTAAATTGACCCTAGGTGTGAGTGAGAGAGTGGATGGTTGTTTGGTGTGAGTGAGACAGGTCCCTCTTGTAAATGAGTCCCTGTGACTCAACGAGGCTAGCCTGTATAAATAAAGTTTGAATGAATGAATGAATAAGCATTTCATTTCATTTCATGTGAAAATTGCATATGACAAATAAACACAACTTGAACTTGATTCTATATTATTTAGGTCTAAGTTTTGTTTTCTGTTTTTTTGTTTTTTGTGAAAGTTTCCTTCAATACTTCACTGATAAAATTGTGTCAACCAGAGCTTGTATTTCTCAGCCTTCATATGACCCCTCAATTCCTCTACACTGCTCATCTGTTTTTGATCAGTTTGAGCCTGTGTCCTTGACTTTCCTAGAGGACATAGTTGGTCATATGAGGCCCTCTGGTTCCCCCGCAGATTCCATCCCACCTCGTTTGTTTAAGGAGGTATTTTATACAATAGGACCAAGTGTACTCCAGATTATTAATACCAGTCTTTCCTCTGGTATGGTACCGGAGATTTTTAAACATGCATTTGTACGCCCTCTACTTAAAAAAACAGGCCTTGACCCCTCTCTCTGCTCTAACTTCAGGCCCATCTCTAATCTTCCTTTTATTTCTAAACTGTTAGAGAAGGTTGTTTACAACCAGCTGGTACCATTCTTAGAGGACAATGGTATCACTGAGCCATTTCAGTCTGGGTTTAAAGCCCGCCACAGTACAGAGAGTGCACTTCTGAGGGTTTCAAATGACATTTTTCTTTTAACAGATTCAGGAAAGTTTGTTGTTTTATTGCTTTTAGATTTGTCTGCTGCATTTGACACTGTTGACCACAGGGTTTTAATCTCTCGTCTTGAGCACTGTGTGGGCATCAGGGGTGTCGCCCTCAATTGGTTTAGGTCCTATTTAACCAATAGGAGTTTTTGTGTAAAAATGGACAATTTTATGTCTTCCACTGCTCCTCTTCCACATGGCGTACCCCAGGGCTCTATCCTTGGCCCTCTTTTATTTGCGCTTTATTTACTCCCCCTCGGCTCAATTTTTAGGAAACATAGGATAGCTTTTCACTTCTATGCTGATGATTGCATGATCTATCTTCCCTTGGCACAAAACAATACACTCCATCAACTTACACACTGCCTTAACGATGTTAAGGCATGGTTTTCTCTAAACTTCCTTAGTCTAAACGAGAACAAGACTGAAGTTATGATGTTTAGACCGAGTTGCTGTCCTTCTTCCAGCATAGACCTTGGCTCACTGTCATTTTATCTCACGGACTGTGTCACCAATCTGGGGGTGAAGTTTGAGTCTGATTTTAAATTTGATAAACAGATCAGCAGTGTTGTTCAGAAAAGTTTTTATCAGCTTCGACAAATTGCAAAAGTGAAACCAATCTTATCAAGACCTGACTTGGAGAAATTAATCCACGCTTTTATTACATCTCGTCTTGATTACTGTAATGCACTGTATGTAGGCATCAGCCAGACCTCTCTCGCCCGTCTGCAGCTCGTGCAGAATTCTGCTGCTCGCCTCTTAACTCAGACCCGTAGGCGTGAGCATATCACTCCCATCCTGGCGTCCCTTCACTGGCTCCCTGTGCACTACAGAATTCATTTTAAACTTTTGCTGTTTGTTTTTAAATGCCTGAACAACCTTGCCCCACCATATTTGTCTGAGCTGCTTCAACCTTACTGCCCTCCTCGATCCCTACGATCAGCTGATCAGTTGCTGCTGACAGTCCCCAAAACTAGGCTGAAGCTCAGAGGTGATAGAGCATTTTCTGTCGTTGCTCCCAGGTTGTGGAACAACTTACCATTGAGTGTCAGACAGGCCTCCTCTCTTCCTGTTTTTAAATCCCTTTTAAAAACACACTTTTATGCCTTGGCCTTTTAACACATGATCTTATTCTTATGGCATTTTAACACACCTGTAGAAAGACTGGTACATGTATTTTTATTTTTTGTATGTTTTGTATGTTTTTTATCGTTTTAATTGACTTGTCTTTTATGTTATTGTACAGCACTTTGGTTGACCTTATGGTTTTTGAAATGTGCTATACAAATAAAGTTGATTGAATGATTGATTGATTGATTGTTTTCAGTCTCCTGAGTGTCAGGAAGGAGGTGCTACCGTAGATTACTCCCAGCTGACGCCACTTCTTTGATGAGAAGACTCCAGTACTTAAGGTCCTGGAAAGCTTTTGGACTCTGTTGGAACTTACGGTACTGTGTCCAGCTTAGCTTAGGTCCAGAATTTTGTGCTTTGACTAAAAATGATATCTCTTCCCTTACCTTTTGTAGCCTTTGTGAAAACAGTCTCCTTGTGATCCTGGTTCTGCCCTGTGCCTCCTCTTGCCTCCCTGTGCCTGGAAATTCCCCTGTGAGTGTTTTCCTTCTTCATGCTGCTAAACACAACAACTCTACATTCAATCACCACCCAGCTTAAAGGTTAATTCTGCCACCATGATCCAATTCTCACCTACTGTCTGGTTGTCCTTGGTCTGCCTCGCCCACCATACTCATTTTGATCAAACTCCAAATCTAGAAGACAAAATATTAAAGTAAGCCATACAAGTCTACTCCTCACTACATCCCTGTTGCCATATTATTCAAGTCAAGTTCAACTCTCGGTTATCCCTTCATTGGGAACCGATCTACCTTGATAGGGAAATCCACTCATTCTGTCGGAGGGACTCCCCATCAGCAAACCCACGTCACACATTCCTATGTTCACGGACGCCTCTTTGACGAGCTAGGGGGTACCTGTCTGTCTCAGACGGTGGGTGCACGGTGACCAGATCACACACATTATCATATAAATGTGTTGGAACTGCTTACAGTTTTCAAAGTTGTTCAACATTTTGCCCCTTTGCTACAAAATCAACATGTACTGATACACACAGACAATAAGGTGGCAGCATTGTACATCAACTGCTAGAGCGGTGCCCGTTCAGCTCAGCTGCTGCATGTGGCGAGGCAGCTTCTGCTCTGTGCTCACCGGCACTTGCTCTAGTTGTGAGCGGTGTACATTCCCGGTGTCCTGAACATGGGGGCAGATATAATGTCAAGATGCGGTCCTCATCATGGGGACTGGACCCTCCACCCCAATCTGGTCGCTCAGATCTGGACCAGATTCGACCGTGCGGTGGTGGATCTGTTTGCTTCACAAGAGAATGCACAGTGTCCACTGTGGTTCTCTCTAAGCCCATGAGACAACCCTCCCCTGAGAGTGGAAGCTTTTGCGAACAGCTTATGGCCGAAGAAGTTGTTATATGCGTTCCCTCCGGTCCCGCTCATTCCACGCATTCTGGATCGAGTCCAGAAGGAAAAACTGTCAGTTATCATCATAGTGACAGAGCGGAAAAACGCACCATGGTTTCCGGACCTGCAACGGCTGGTGGCGGATCAGCCATGGTAACTCACGTGGAAAAGGGATGCACTCCTCCAGGCGGAATGGGCGATCATGCACTATCCAGAAATTGGCCAGCAACTGTGGGCTTGGATGTTGAACGGAACCGGTTAGTTAGCATGGACCTCATTCCAGATGTTGTTCGAATGATCCAAGATACACGGGCGACGTCTACAATGAGCTTTACACATCAAAATGGGCAGCTTTTCAGTGCTGGTGCACTGAAAAAGGTGTGGATGCTACGTCATGCCAAATGGGCTGCATGCTTTCTTTTCTGCAGCAATGGATGGACAGAAATTTAGCTTTCAGCACCATAAAGGTTTACGTTGCAGCTATTTCTTCCTGTCACGAAGGGTTTAGTAACAGAACAGTTCCCTTTCAGTCATGTCTCTCGGTGCAACATATGCTATGGGAATTGCGCCCCCGCGCGATTACCTGAAGGAATACATTCACACCTTTACGGTAGGGGCGTCAACGTTGTGCCAGAGGCCCCGCCCTCTAGGTACTTAAGCTGCTGACGCCCATCCAACTTCCTCTTATTGCCCTTCACCTCGCTTAAACCTGAACTACCTCTCTTCGCTGGACTTCTCTGTTGCTTCATCGCTCAACCACAGATGAACTTGCTCCCTACACAGAGCGTACAGAGAATTATTATTGCGTACTAATGGGCTAGGGAAAGCTAGTCCGGCACATTTTCCCTTAACCCCAAAGTATTTTCTTCTCCTCTCTCCGCAGACTGCTTTGCTCTACGGCTCTAACTGCTCGACCAACCGCTACCCCTGCTAACTCGTAGCTGGCTAGCCAAAGAAAGCGACGCAATGGAGGAGACGTCTCAAAATAAAAGGAAAAGGATTTTAGAAGGACTCGCTCACCTTATCTCGGACATACCTCCGGAGAAAGGAAAGCGAAGGACAAGACTTCCAAAGAAAACCAGTAGGACGGCAAGCTAAACCTCGCACACCTGTCCCAGCAGATGCAGTTTCTCCCTCTCAGCGACGGACACCCACGAGGCCTGTCCCGTCCTCTTGGGAATGTTACACGCAAAAATGGCATTGGATATGCCCGAATCTTGCCCACACTGCAGCCAGATGCTGGAGGCAGTGAGGAGACACGGGACGGACTTTGTCGCCAAGGCCATGGGCGCTACTGCGGCGCCAACAGATCCGGACACCACCGAGCCTCTCACTTACACGCCGGAGCTCGAGAACATGGCTCTGGATGATAGATAGATAGATAGATAGATAGATAGATAGATAGATAGATAGATAGATAGATAGATAGATAGATAGATAGATAGATAGATAGATAGATAGATAGATAGATAGATAGATAGATAGATAGATAGATAGATAGATAGATAGATAGATAGATAGATAGATAGATAGATAGATAGATAGATAGATAGATAGATTTATTTGTCCCCATAGGGAAATTAGTTTGCAACATTGTCAGCAGGCATTGACATAAAGGACATACTTATACATACATGACATTAACATCCATCATTACAGCAAAGACGTTTGAGCTCAGTAATTCATGATACGTTTGTATTATTTAATGATTTAATTGCTTGTGGTAAGAAAGAAAATTTTGTTCTGTTTCTTGAGAATAAAGGAAGGCCATACCTTCGCCTTGAAGGAAGCAACTCAAATGAAGATCTTAGGGGATGTGTGTTGTCTGCTATAATCTTGTTTGCCTTCCTCATAACTCTGTCCATGTATATGTTTTCCATACCTGGCAGAGTGGTCCCTAACTCTGCCAGGATGACAGTACACAAGTCGAATGGGGTGACAGCCCTGATGTACTGGCTCCCATGGTGGACTTAACAGTCGAATTCAACACTCGAGGCATGATTAACGAGGACGAGATCGCGATTTCAGCCTCAGGCGAATTTTCCGCGGAGGATGCAGACGTCGAATACGAGGAACAGGGAGAAGATCTCTCCCGCACCCCGGTACCTATGCTCCCGGAGACTGACTTTTCCATCCTTGCTCTGTTCGACTTGTGTCACAGAGCAACGGACGCGTTGCAGATCCCATGGCCAGAACCTCCTCCTCGTCAACAGGTCACGAGGCTAGCAGGAAACTATTTTTACTCAAAGCAGTAGGCCGCCACGAGGCAAAGGATGCCTGTGTTCCCGGACTTCCTCACAAAGCTGACTCGCACCTGGGCTCAGCCCAGAGCTTCCATGCTGTTGCCACTCTCACAGTTTCTCGACGTGGACGGGATGGATGAAGTGGGAATAGCCAACGTGCCTCAAATTGAGGACACACTGGCGTCTCACCTGGCTCCCAAGTCATCCGGGACAAAACCAACTCTCCCCAGCAAAGCTTGTCGAGCTTCAGCTTCTCTGCTCGAGAAATGCTACAGAGCTCAGGGACTCGCGGCGCGCGATGAACGCGTCCGCGTTGATGCAAGCTTACCTGGCTGAAAAACTGCAGGAGCTCCAGGTAACGACGGACAAACAAGCTGCCGCTGACTTGCTGGATGAAGCCCGCAGGGCAACAGACTTTGTGCTCCGCATGATGGGAACAGCTGCTGTTGCTCAAGGCAGAGGCATGGCTGAGGTGGTCATCGCGATACGCCATCTGTGGATGACCCTAACCGACCTCCCGGAGGGACAAAAGGTGCCTTTTCTCCACCACTCGATAGAACCGACGGGATTGTTTGGGAAAGCTCTGGATGAATTCAGACCAAGCTGGACCAGAGGTGCAAACAGGCTGAAGCTCTCTGGGTGGGCATTCCCAGGAGAACCTTCGCCCTCCCTAGGGAGTCAGCTGGGGGCAGACCTGCGCAACCTCAACACCGCTCAGCAACATGTGCCCCACCGCAAAAGCGACCGGCGTAAGAGGCCGAGAACCGGCAGAGTCAACCATCGGGCCCACCTCAAACCGAACACGCATGGAGCAAAAACAGGTTTGTCCCCCGCCAGGCGGTCAGACACAGGGCCTCCTCGGCGAACCGGGACACCAGACAAAAGCGTGCCTGATGAACCAGGTCCACGTCTTGATTTTACACGATCACCCGCCCACGCGGTACGGGGAATGATCTTTTCATGTCCAGACTTTATTTGTAGCACGGTACAAAAAGCTGGTAACTCTGTTGCATGTACAAATCATGTTTTTCCTGCTGTGAGTGACATAAAGTCTAATATGTCGTTACACGTAAGCACGAATAAAGCTAAAAAAACAGCCCCTCTCTGTTTTATTGACTCACAAAAAAACCCCAACAACAAACACAGTAACTTCAGCAGAACGGGTCCCTCTAGCCTGCCAGCGGACATAAAGGGAGGCGGCCATCTACCCCCCCTCTCTCACGGCTCACGAGGTGTTAGCCTAATCAATAAGCCCTAGCAGGGTGCCTCTGTTCTGTCTGTAACGGACAGGCACAGAGGTGCCTGCAAGTAGGCCCCACATTCCTCACAGAGACAGGTGAGGGGGTTACGTGCTCCAGCCCCCGCTCCGTTGTGAACCACGGGGCGGACAATACACAAACCAAACAAACCTGTGACACGTCCGCGCCCTAGGGATGCGCGCCGACAGAATCTGACGACCCACCTTCCTGGACACCCATTCAAGGGCTCCCAGTAATGGTCGGGGGACCACGG
>JBBPBX010093288.1:0-13582 GCA_038048925.1 Garcialebias charrua
ATGACACAAACAACTTTTTCACAAAACCCTAGGTCAGGGCTGAATTGCTCAGGGGCCTAAGTCAGTTTGTTTTACGGTTTAAAATTTAGTTTCATTTTAAAATGAACCCAGTGATGGGCTGAACTGAGCTCGCCCGTGGGCCTGATGTGGCCCTCGGGCCCCCAGTTGAACACCCCTGCCCTAGGTGAAAAAAATTAAACATTTAGCTTTAAACTTGAGAAATAATAAATGACCCTGCACTATGTCAGTGTCCTTGGAGTTTTCCATGTGACATTGAGAAGTTGTCCAATAACACGTTACTGCACTGACGTGACTCTTGAAGACCGTTAAAGTACTTACAGGTTTATTTACATGTACAAGACACACACACACACACACACACACACACACACACATCATGTGTTTTTTTTAAACTCATGCTCTAATCATAACTACATGTCCAGACTCCGACACACTTGTGGGGGAATCAAAGGAAGTTGGTTAAAGAGGAACACGCTGGAACTGCTGGCTCCACACAAACACAGGATCTCCTTACAAAACACAAAGGGGCCCGCAGCAGCAGCCAGCTCACAGTCAGCGCAGCAGAAAACAGGCGGGGCATAAAAACAACATGTTCGCTGGGCGGACAGGTAGAGCGTGATCGTTCATCAGTGTAATTACAACCTGAGCTTTTTGATTCAACAAGAAGAGAGAAGACGGTGTAACGTAGAGCTGTTGACCAAATGTTAACTCCTGTTGTGTCCTGTAACCAAGAGGAGCTCACAAACACATTAAAACATGCACAACACATTAAAACATGCATAAACACATTAAAACATGCACAAACACGTTAAAACATGCACAAACACGTTAAAACATGCACAAACACATTAAAACATGCACAAACACATTAAAACATGCACAAACACGTTAAAACATGCACAAACACATTAAAACATGCACAAACACGTTAAAACATGCACAAACACATTAAAACATGCACAAACACGTTAAAACATGCACAAACACATTAAAACATGCACAAACACGTTAAAACATGCACAAACACATTAAAACATGCACAAACACGTTAAAACATGCACAAACACATTAAAACATGCACAAACACGTTAAAACATGCACAAACACATTAAAACATGCACAAACACGTTAAAACATGCACAAACACATTAAAACATGCACAAACACGTTAAAACATGCACAAACACATTAAAACATGCACAAACACGTTAAAACATGCACAAACACATTAAAACATGCACAAACACGTTAAAACATGCACAAACACATTAAAACATGCACAAACACGTTAAAACATGCACAAACACATTAAAACATGCACAAACACGTTAAAACATGCACAAACACATTAAAACATGCACAAACACGTTAAAACATGCACAAACACATTAAAACATGCACAAACACATTAAAACATGCACAAACACGTTAAAACATGCACAAACACATTAAAACATGCACAAACACATTAAAACATGCACAAACACATTAAAACATGCACAAACACATTAGAACATGCACAAACACGTTAAAAGCAGCACGGTGGCACAACTGGTAGAGCTGCTGCCTCTCAGCGAGAAGGTTGCCGGTTCAAATCCCGGTCCGGGGCCTTTCTGGGTGGAGTTTGCATGTTCTCCCCGTGCATGCGTGGGTTTCCTCCGGGTACTCCGGTTTCCTCCCACAGACCAAAAAACATGCTTGTTAGGCTGATTGGTGACTCTAAATTGACCCTAGGTGTGAGTGTGAGAGTGGATGGTTGTTTGGTGTGAGTGAGACAGGTCCCTCTTGTAAATGAGTCCCCGTGACTCAACGAGGCTAGCCTGTATAAATAAAGGTTGAAAAAAAAAAAAAACATGCACAAACACGTTAAAACATGCACAAACGCATTAAAACATGCACAAACACGTTAAAACATGCACAAACACATTAAAACATGCACAAACAAGTTAAAACATGCACAAACATGTTAAAACATGCACAAACACATTAAAACATGCACAAACAAGTTAAAACATGCACAAACATGTTAAAACATGCACAAACATGTTAAAACATGCACAAACGCATTAAAACATGCACAAACACGTTAAAACATGCACAAACACGTTAAAACATGCACAAACAAGTTAAAACATGCACAAACATGTTAAAACATGCACATGTAGAGCCCTGAAGATCAGTAGGAACGTGATGATGTTTAATTAATTGTTATATTGATTTTGTTGGTCAAACAGTTATTTTATTTGATATTTGGTTTAAAACAATTAATTTAGTTTATGGTGAAATATGTGCTAAAGCTAGTTTTTGTGTTTTTATAATTTTATTCCATGGAGTTATGTCATAGTAATGCCTCTTTAAGAGAGACGCAATGCATAATGGGAATAGAGAGTTCACGACCCGTGTTAGGGGATTTTTGGTATACAAAAAATATGGCAGAAAACTACACATGCTGTACGCTCGAGCTGTGGGGTTTGTTTAATAAAGTTGCACAAAAGCGAAAATCAGTTTATGTTGTTTGTGTAAGAAACGTTTGTAGGGACTGCCTGAAGGCAGCACCTCTCTTTATCCACCTGGAAAGGCTCTTGCTCTTCCTTCCACTGTAATGGGCCTGAAGCGACACGTGTGCCTCCACAAAGTTGACATCAAAATGACCGGCTCGGCATCGTTGCGTGTGCTGTTACTTTAATTGGCATTTCCAGTTGCCATGGCGACGTCATTTGCAAACAAAGATACCATTTTTCCTCATTGAAAAACACTGACAGGACTCTGAACAGCCTCTAATTTCCTGCGGGATCGGTAAAGCTCGATCTGAACGGTGAGCTCACATGACCCGAGTGGAGAGGTCTCTGAACAAAACACTGATTAACTGTTGGAGCCATTTTGGTTCAAGATGGCTGCCACAACTACCTCAGAATACTCAAAATCAGGGGTGTCAAACCCACTTACAAACGGGGGCCAAATTTAAAACCTTTTTCAAACTAAAGGCCCCCTCATAGCTCTGCGTTCGGCCGTACGCCGCTCTACGCCGTTCATACGCAGAGGCACAAGCGTACCATGTACGCGCCAAGCTCAAATTTTACGACCGCAAACGCGTTGTCTCACAATAAACTGCCCGGTGTCGGACTGTTTTGTATGCGACACAAATGTATTAAATTCCCCTTCTTCGTCCCTGATCTGGCCTTTTCTTTTGTTTTGTTTTTTGCCAAAAGTTTGTTTATGTTTATTAAATTTGTTCATTTTTTTTTTTACAAAAGAAACAATACAAGACAATCCCATAAATGATAATGTACAAAATATAAAAAAATGAAAGGTAGCAGAAAGAAGAATAAATCTTATTATATCTGCCCCTTTTTTCCAACAATCAGATTAAACAATAATAATCTTCAACCAACAGTACAAAATGACTAACTCTTTCTAATTTTCTAACTAATACAATACACATTACGCTATTTCATATATATTTTTTAACACATTCGTTTTGATCATTTTCTTAAATGTAAACATTGACTTGGCATTTTTAACTACATTCTCCAAGCCATTCCATAATCTAATTCCCTGGATTGAGGTAGAACGTCCCTTCAAACTAGTTCTGAATTGTGGTTTTACAAACATCTCTGTCCCCTTAAGATTATAACAACTTTGTCTTTTAACAAAATGCATTTGGATATTTAAAGGTAATGCATTATTTTGAGCCCTATACATAACTGATAAAATATTATAGTCTACCAAATCATGGAACTTCAATAACTTCAGTTGATAAAATAATGTACTTGATGGATGACGGTAATGTTTTCTAGTGATAATTCTTACAGCTCTTTTCTGTAATACAAAAATAGGCTTTGTGATTGTTTTACACGCATTCCCCCAAACATCAATACAATAGATTAAGTGTGGAACAATGATTGTGTTATACAACAAATACAGAGCTTTATCATTCAATAGGTCTCTGACTTTGTACAGTACTGCAATCGATTTAGCTATTTTTATTCTTACAGAATTTATGTGTTGTTTCCATGTCAGTTTGTCATCAATGATAACACCCAAAAACTTCACCTCACTCACTCTACAAATCTGCTCACATATGATTGTACAGCCACACATCCAGGCTGTCATATTGTAAAGTTTGCAGATGATACAGCGGTGGTGGGATGCATCACAAACAATGATGAGTCCAGCTACAGGCAGGAGGTGGAACATCTGGAGAGCTGGTGCAAAGAGAATAATCTTCACATGAATGTGAAGAAGACAAAGGAGATGATTGTGGACTTCAGAAGGAACAAACACACCCACACCCCACTGAACATAAGAGGATCTGCAGTGGAAGTGGTCTCCAGCTACAAGTACTTGGGTGTACACATGAATGATAACCTCAGCTGGAGCAACAACACCACCAGCCTGATCAAGAAAGGTCATCAGAGACTCTACTTCCTCAGACGGCTGAGACGAGCTGGTCTGAGCAGCCCAGTTCTCACCTCGTTCTACAGGTGTGCAGTGGAGAGCATCCTGTGCTCCAGCATCAACGTGTGGCATGGAGGCTGCACAGTTGCAGAAAGAAAAGCTCTGCAGAGAGTGGTGAAGGCTGCACAGAAGTCTGTTGGAGTCAGTCTCCCCACCATCACAGACATTTACACCTCCAGATGCAGGAAAAGAGCCACCTGCATCATGAAAGACCTCACTCACCCAGCACACTCACTCTTTGCCCCACTCCCCTCAGGACGGAGGTTGAGGAGCATCAAATGTAGAACCACTAGACTGAGGAACAGCTTCTACCCTGAGGCTGTTAGACTCATGAATAAATAAATAATAAGAATAATCACTGCAAAATATCACATCATGCTGATGCTGATCTGTTTTCTTGTTGCTGTGTTCATCTGTGACCATCTGCTCATACAGACTCATGTTCGTGCTGCTGTTTATAATGATGTTTTTCCACTACATTAGGGCTTAGTGTATTACTAGTTGATGTTTTTCTTAGTTAATTCTAGATGTTATTACTGTTTTTCTCTTGCATTTGTTGTTGGATGTAACTGGGACCCTGTGTACATAATCTCGTTTTCATCACATGTACCACATGCGGTGCAAATGACAATAAAGACTCTCTTGACTCTGACTCTGAAAAATCTCAACACCCTCAATTTTGAGTGGAACATCAACAGTTTTCTTTTTATTACTGAATATCATGTACCGTAATTATTCTGCTCCTGCTTTATGGAATATCTTACAAAAAGATCTGAAGCTCTCGACCTTGACTTCTCTAAATGGTTTTCAGAATCTGTTGGAATCCTGGCAAAAACCAATGCAGATTTGTTCCTGTCTTTGATTTTATACGTCTACCTTATAATGTTTTGCTAGTTTTTTGATACTTTGTTAAAAAAAAGAAAAAAAAAATCTTTTGTTTTTTTCTCTCTTTTTGTTTTCTATTGTTTATTGTTTGTTTGTTTATTGTTTAATGAAATTCTATCACTGCTGTTCATTGTTCTTTAGTTTTAGCAGGTCGCTTTCGTAAATGAGCCCATGAGGTTCAAAAGATTTACCTGACTAAATAAAGGTTGAATGAATGAATGAATGAATTAGTTTTTCTAGATTTAATGATAATTTATTTATTTTAAACCAAGTTTGTATCTTGACAAATTCTGTCTTTATCAATTCCAACATTTGTTCTATATCTTCACCTAAACAGAAAAATGTGGTATCATCAGCAAAAAGTACACATTTAAGGAGTCCTGACACATTTACCAAGTCATTCACATATAAAATAAATAGCTTTGGTCCAAGTACAGAGCCTTGGGGAACTCCACATGTGATATTACAGAGGTCAGATCTTACATCATTTATTTGTACAAATTGTTTCCTATCTTTCAAGTAGCTAGATACCCACTGTAATGCTGGTCCTCTAATACCATATTTGTTCAGTTTTTCAAGGAGAATGGTGTGATCAATAGTATCGAATGCTTTTTTTAAATCAACAAAAATACTGACACAATATTGTTTTTGATCGACAGCAGTAGTTATTTGTTCCATTAATTCCATGAGAGCCATTGATGTAGAGTTTTTTGCTCTAAACCCATACTGACTGTTGCTTAGAATATTTTGTTTATCTATAAATTGGTCTAGTCTGTTTACAAATAGTTTTTCAAGAATTTTTGAAAACTGTGGTAACAAGGATATAGGTCTATAATTGTTGAACACACATTTATCACCATTTTTAAAAAGAGGAACGACCTTAGCTACTTTCATATTATCTGGAAATATTCCTGTTGAAAATGATAAATTACATATGTATGGCTCAATAACATGGTGATCAAAAAGTCAAGTGATCGCTTCCTCCTCCGCTGACTCCATGACGGAAATGATGAGAAATTAATGAATAATTGTCACGAGCGAATTAAACTCTAGTTCAACGTGGCTGCGCGAGGTTCAGAAGATTTCCTGGTGGGCTGCAGGACCAGTGCTCCCTGTTTTTATTTTTATTTTCTAGAACTTTTTATTGAGATATAAACACAGAACACCGCTGCGGCTGAAGCTGCCGGCTCGCCTTTTTTTTCTCCCCCCAACCTGTCAATCAATTCAGTAGGCGTGTCAGCAAATGACATATCAGCAAACTCTCTGCGCTGTGGCTGCTCTAATAACGTCAAGAATTTGGATCGAAAACGCGAGAATGAGCGCGAGAACGAACGCAGAGCTGTGCGGGTGAACGCGCACGCACAGAACACGCGCGTAGAGCGGCGTACGACCGAACGCAGAGCTATGGGGGGCCTTAAGGCCGGTTTCAAAATCTACATTAACTCAAGTTAGATACCCAACATCTTTTCTTGGTTGCGGGTTCCTCAACAAGAGTTTGATTGGTCGATTGGATTGGTGGGGGCCACATGTCAAGGAGGGCCACATTTGGCCCCCGGGCCTTGAGTTTGACACGAATGCTCTAAATTGGCTCTAACGCGGTCATTCTTTGAGATATTGAGCTGAACTTTGGTGTGATCGTGTCTGAGAGCGAGTTGTTACACATCCTAATAATGCAAATTAAAATCCAAGATGACCACCTACATAAAAGGGAAAAATACGATAACTTGGCTATTTTAAAAGATATTGAGCAGAAATTTGGTGTGGTGGTAGCTGAGAGCAAACCCCAGCATGTACTATTGTCAAATCAAAAATGTAAATGGTCACAATGTGGCAGTCCCTGTGAACGTTTCTCCAGGAACTTTCTAGTTTAACTTTCTCTGCTACGAGTTCTTCTACACTCCTTGTCAGGCACACATACAAAGAAAATCATTGGAATACCAAATATAATTTTTAGATTACAGATCCAGTTAAAGCTTATTTCAAGGTGTTTCCTCTGACAAACATTCAAAAAGTTTTAATCTTGTTTGGCCCATGACTGTCTGCGTGGCTTCATTTGTCCATAACACGAGCAAAACATCTAATGAAGCAGTGGACAGGCTTTAATGAAACTCACAGAAAGTAATCATTCAGTGAACATGTACACCTGATCATGGCTGGAGAAAACACAACAGTGTCTTTAAAACTTTGCTTTCAAGAACCCAGTTACACGTGAACAGTCTCCTGCAAACGTATTTTCTAATGAGGATTGTGAAACGGTTCTTTCACACAGTAATGCTGTGACTGCAACAAATATTCAGTCACTGTTGTTTCCATGCCGCTTCATTAGCCTGCCGTGGGATTTTTGTAATTCAGTGACACGTGCACGCACACACTGGAGTCTCAACACTGTATTACCAAACAGTTGTACTAGCTCATAACTGATAAGTTCACAACAGTCAAATGTCGTTAAGGAGTTGACCGAACTATAAAGTTTTGAGCTCAGTTGACATTTATGCCACTTTAATTGAAGAGGGCTCAATATTTCAGAGTTAATTTGTTTGAAGCACTCAAAAGTTTTAGAAACCAGTGTGACGTTAGCAACGTCGTCACGTTCTGGTGGGTGGGGCTTATCTCTCCCTCGGGTGAGATGAGTCAGCCATCTTGAATTTGCCTCGATGCGGAGAATTTTTTTGCCAGCCTGTGGATGTGAACTACGGTTTAATTTGTTTTTATTTGTTTGCAAGGCGCATTTCCCACCCACCCCCGCTTCAAACCACCACCACCTCAGTTTTTCTCAAGTCTTATTGTCCTCGTTTTCATAAGCGGCGTCTTATCATCAGCCCTGATTTGGTAAGTAAGACAACGTTCTTTTATTTTTTAAACTGAATTTCGATAACTAGTCTTAAATTATGAGCTGGGGATACATTTGTATAATGCGCACAGTGATTGCTATAACTTCAGAAGTCGTTTAATGTGACAAATACGATATGTTACTTCAACTACGGTTCGCGGCTTTTCTGGATGAACTACATTTCCGGCACTCGGCAAGGCAGGTCGCATATCTTTCTGCTCTTCCCTCCCTAAGTTTTTCCTACTCCCTGCTTGCTTTTCGTCTCGTCTGCGACCCTTCAGCGCTCACTCGAACCAATATGGAATTAATCAATTGGGCTGTTTCTTCAATGGATAAGATTTTTTCCACGAAGCGGACCGTGTCAGGAGAAGCTGTCTGTCCCTCCGACACACACGCGGCTGGATACGTGCTGGACTCGTGGGGTCAGTGGCAGCCCATGTGTCTGTCCGTTCTGAGTGTCGAAGACGTGGAGGATTTGTGGATTATTGGATTATTGGTAGCAACTGCTCTGTTTTTTGGCGTAACCGGAGTTGTTTGTTATCGGAAGCTGAGGGAGGCTTCGGCGGCTATCAGAGCGCTGTCGGGACTGCCTGATCAGCAAAATTCTCTGAACCGGGTCGTGGGCTCCTCATCCCAGCTGCTGTATGAGCTCAATCGCACGATTGGTGCAGTGGTGGACCACCGTGCACCTGCTGTCCGTTTTGGGACTTGTTTGCAGCCACCCAGGATCGATCAAGGGACAGGTGGAAGCTCATGAAAGCGGGGCAGAGCAGAACCACATATTTGGATTTCTTTCGGCCATGAAACAGCACCCACAGACTTGGAGGCGGCAGTGGAAAAGAACACTGTGGTCTATTTGGATAACAAACGAAACATTATCTGGCTTCTGCACATGTCCTTGACAAGCGGGCTGTGGGAATCCATTCTCCTAGAGTGAGGAGTTGAAGAGCCCCCCCCCCTCCCCCTCCCCAGAGATTTCTGTGAGGCTTCGGATAACACCCAGCTGCACACCTGCTGAACTTTGTGTTTGTCTGAAATTAATCATGGACACAATCTCCCTGCCTGCCGTATTTCCTTTGTTATTGTACCTAAATGTGCTCTGATATGGTTTTTACTGAATCACGCGGTGTCTTGAAGACAAAATGTGATTCATCTTTTTTTAATATCAATGCTGTGAATCCCAGTGTTTCTGCCTGTTTTTCCTGCTTTTGACCTTCATCTGGAGACAGATTGGGCCTGGCCGCGCTAAGAGTATATCAATGTGTTGAATAAACATGTCGTGTGTTGATAAAACATATCGTGTGTTGATAAAACATGTAATATGCTTTGTTTTGCTGCAGCTTTTGCACTCATTTCTCTCTGGATGCCTGCAATACATACTTACGTTGTAATCGGTGGAAATTGATGCAATGTTAATAAAACTCCTTGATTCCTTGATTCCTTGATAATGCATGTTTGCTCAGGACAAGAGGCCCGTGAAGCCGTTTGAAGCGTAACGTTATCTCTGCTTTACGGTTTCTGTCGGATTTCCCCGCTGTTCTCCGGTTCGGTCCACCTGCTTACCGTTTCGGTTATTTTTTCACTTATTAAATGTTTTTAACGGAGAATATGTGCACAGCGGAACTAAATTTCCTGGGCGCATTTCAGCACGGCACTATTATCTTGCAGCACGCTTAGCATTAGCAACCTAGCATGCATCTCGTGTGGGTATGTGTGTACTAGCGTGAAACGAAAAATGCTGAACAACATAATGTCTCGTGATGCTGACCGAGCCTGTGTTTGTATTTCTTCGTAGGTGTGTGGTTGTGAGATCATCTCTAAACCGTTAAGGTAGGATATATTTAGAAATACTGTAGTTCCAGTGAATTTGGTTTTATTTTATGTTATTTTGAAATGTGGGGTGACCACAGGAAAAAAACTTTGATCACTTGGACTCTTTCTTAATACTCAGCAAAAACCATCAATAACCGAATTGGAAATCCTAAAAGCCCACAATTTTGATGCTTTGCTTGTTAATAAATAACTTGCTTATTTTTGTAACATTTTCATTTCTACTATAATTAGTGTAATTTAGTTTATAATTGGTATATTTAAATCCTGCTATTTAGCAGTATGTATTATTTAAGAAATGTTTTTGAAAATGAATAAATCATCTTTCTGCACATTGTGTACAGATATTGGGGTACAAAAGGTGAGAGACGTCTTGGACAGATGGCCATCCCTACTTATGGATTCACAGGTAAAAAAATAAAATGTTGTACAGTCTGTTTTAAAGAATGACATTTAACTTTCCATTTCTAACTTGGTTCTGACACATCCCTAATACAAATACACTTTGTTTTGCTATCTGCCAACAGAAAACTTAAAATATCTTCACATTTCTGTTCATTATTCCTCTTTGTACATTTGTGTAATTGTGTCCATGTACAGGTGTTTGCAGAGTTCCACCGAATCAACAATGTTAACCTGCGCAATCAATTCTACAAGGAGCTGGACAGATACACGCCGAAACTCATAACCTTATTCAGAGACAAGGCCACCATGACGGGCAAGATAGCGGAGGAGCTAACCAAGCTCAGGAGGATGTATGACCTTCAGGTGAATATTGAGCTTTGCATGATTCAGAAACAATTGTAAAACAACAGACATACTTTAAAGTGCCTGAACTGTGTCCTGAGGTTAGGGGATTATGCCATGAGCACATACATGTATTCAAATCAGCTTCAATTTTAGGAAGTCCTAATAAAAACTGTTTTCATAAAATTTGATTTACAATTTTAAGTTTTTTCCTTTGGGAGTTATTAAAGTATTTGCAATACAAAGTTATTAATTTAGATGATAAAGGTTTGTATTTGTGTATACAATACTATTGTCATGGATATTTTTGGTCCATAGGAACAACATGATGTAAATATGAGACGGGTCCTCATCCTTCATGCACTTCCTGTATACCTGCGTGAAGATGCCTCCAAGTTCTTCATGACCTGTAATGTAAGTAATACTGTGCTATCCATTCCAGAGGACTATTCCATAAAGGAGGTTCAACAAACCTTGACTTTTTTCAATTACTTGCTGCAATCTTCATCAGAAGTCACGTGGTGTAACTGACGTGTCTGCCAGCTGATTTTAACCAAGCAAAAATCAGCTGGCAGACTTCCTGCCATTTGCTGGAAGTAATCCAAATGTGAAGGTACTAACAAACAGCACTGGTCTGATGAAAAAAAAAACTTTAACTACACTCTGAACTCTGAGTTGATGTGTTATCCCTCCAGAAAATGTTTGCTTCCTGTTTTTCCCCTGTTGCCATGGTGAATCACAGTAACGGAGCTATGTTGATGGTGGCTTTTTACTAGTCGTCAGGCAGGAGCTCAACTCAAAGTCAATTTAACAAACTCCAGGGTTCCCACGGGTCCTTAAAGTCTTAGATTTTCTTTGAAAATGTTAATTTCTTAAAAAGTCTTAAATTCACTGAAAATGTAGCTTTAGGTATTAAAGTAGATTAGGGTAAAGTACTGATAGATAAAAGGAGATCAATGAAAATAATGTTTGACTCTGTTTACAGCGGATATGTAGCTTCAATTTGTTTTAGAAGTAAACATAACAAAATAATCCAACTTCTCTTCCTACACGCTGCAGAACTGATGTGCAACGATACAAATAACAATAATTTAGTTGTCAAAACGCCTAATTTCCCAAAATCTAGCCTGCAACAGTTATTTGAGGGATGTGAAAGATAAGTGTGAAACAAACATAAGATATAAGCAAAGACAATGGTTTAAACATGTAGCTAAGTTGCAGTCTAAGTCCTAGGTGCTAAGTGACAGTAATGTCTAGACATCATTAGCATAATTAGTGTAGTAAACTTGAAGGAATGAACTCATTCTTGTATTTGTGTTTTGTAGGCAGCAGATGGTCCAGACCTCACTGACACTCCGGTGGCTCTTCTGACAGTCGTCCCAGATGACACTACTGATGCAGCCATGTTCAGCCCTGAGAGCATCTTTATTGTCGTGGAGGATGAAATGATTGCGAGTGGTCCCACAAATCTGGCTGACTCATTTGTCCTGCTCCTTGGGTACATCTAACGTAACTAACGAAACGACTGTTCAGTTCATGCACTATACACGTTTAAAGATCCACTGACATCTTCTTTGAACTTTGCATGAAATGTCACAAGATATATATCTTGTATCATTCAACTATGTTCGTTTTTGCAAACAAAATGATAAATTAATGAAAATTCCTTTCAAAGTGAGTTTAAAATTAAAAACCATGTTTCTGCACGGGACGTCTGACTGCACGCGAATGCAACATCTGTGACGTAGGAGAAAGAACCTTCAGTCTGCGTCCGCTAGGATAACATATTGTATTCTCTGCCAGATCGCCTTTTTTTGTATAACTTGAAAATTGCCGGTACGTTGTGTCGCATTTGAGTGTTCTAATATCATCAGTGAACAAGTGAGCCTTTTCACTTTCCCAAAAGATGTAAACCTTTGTCAAGTATGGAATAAATAAAGCTGCCCCCCCTCGGAGATCCCTCGCTTCCTGAAAAGGTAAGAGTCAAATAAATACGGGTGCAGACCTAAATTAGAACCTGCTGTTTCTGCTCATCTAACTTGCTCCTTCCAAAACTGAAGACAAATCGCTCAAATCTTCACTTAGATTGATAATTTTGTTGTTTTATTTCTTGTCCGCCATAAATATTTAAAAGGGGCGTTCTAAAGACGGTCTTTCTCCTACGTCAAATGTTGCATTCGCGTGTAGTCGGAATGGATGTCCCGTGAAGAAACACGGTTTTTAATTTTAAACTCACTTTGAAAGGAATTTTCATTAATTTATCATTTTGTTTGCACAAACGAACATAGTTGAATGATACAAGATATATATCTTGTGACATTTCATGCAAAGTTCAAAGATGTCAGTGGACCTTTAAAGTGTATGTGACATCATCTTTCTACTTTGCATAAAATGTTACAAGATATATATCTTGTAACATTCAACTATGTTCGTTTTTGTAACAAAAGGATAAATTAATGAAAATTCCTTTCAAAGTGAGTTTAAAATTAAAAACCGGGTTTCTTCACGGGACATCCGACTACACGCAAATGCAACATCTGTGACATAGGAAGGAGGAAGTCTTTAGAACACCCCTTTTTAAATATTCATGGCGGACAAGAAATAAAACAACAAAATTATCAATCTAAGTGAAGATTTGAGCGATTTTTCTTCAGTTTAGGAAGCAGCAAGTTAGATGAGCAGAAACAGCAGGTTCTAATTTAGCTCTGCACCCGCATTTAATTGACTCTTACCTTTTCAGGAAGCGAGGGATCTCCGAGGGGGGGGGCAGCTTTATTTATTCCATACTTGACAAAGGTTTACATCTTTTGG
>JBBPBX010093290.1:0-13582 GCA_038048925.1 Garcialebias charrua
TGAACAAGTGTACATACTGGTTCATAAACATGCACAGAACTTTGTTTACAAATGGTTAGCTAACACACTTTCATCTAAAAACACATACCAGTGCTGTATTTACTACAACTGTACTGTTTGTAGACCCGTTCGTAAGTCCAGAAAGTCGTAAGTCGGGGACCACCTGTACTCAAAGCTCTTTACAACACAATATGTGCCCTCATTTACCTCCACACACACATTCATAAATCACTCTACTAGATCTCTACAAAGATAATCTGAACTATTCATTCTAAAGATACTAATTAGTGCTTTTTGATCATTCATACACTGATGGGACACACATTGGAGGCAATGAGGGGTTCCTTGTCTTGCAAGACACTTCAATAAGCGACTGCTGGTGGAATCAAACCCCAACTCTCACATTGGAGGGTGACTGCTGTAACCACTTAGCCACAGTTGCCCAAGTACTTTTCCTGCACCTTTGTGACTTCTGCACCTTGCTTCATTGCTCCACTGGCCTCCCTCTCATTCACACATTTGATTTGATTTGATGTTTATTCATTCATTTTAAAAGAACAATACAAGACAGTTTCATCAGATACAAGAATACAAGTAGGATAAAATGAAGGGAGCAGAAAGAAGATGAAATCTTATTATATCTGCCCCTTATTTCACAGTTTGTTCAACCAATGATAACCTTCAAACTACATCACAAAATGAATAATTCTACTTAATTTTACTAACTGTAATACACAAACTACATCACAAAATGAATAATTCTACTTAATTTTCTAACTGTAATACACAAACTACATCATTCTAACTGTAATACACAAACTACATCACAAAATGAATAATTCTACTTAATTTATCTAACTGTAATACACAAACTACATCACAAAATGAATAATTCTACTTAATTTTTCTAACTGTAATACACAAACTACATCATTCTAACTGTAATACACAAACTACATCAGAAAATGAATAGTTCTACTTAATTTTTCTAACTGTAATACACAAACTACATCACAAAATGAATAATTCTATTTACACAAACACACTAAGTTACATCATATATAGTTTTTGAGCAAGTCCTTTTTGACCTTTTTCTTAAATGTATACATTGATTTTGCATTTTTAACATCACTCTCCAGAACATTCCACAATCGAACTCCCTGAATTGAGGTAGACCGTCCCTTTAAGCTGGTTCTGAATTGTGGTTTGATGAATATCTCTGTCCCTTTGAGATTGTAATAACTTTGTCTTTTTATAAAATGTCTTTGGATATTTAAAGGTAATGTGTTATTATGAGCCCTATACATAACTGATAAAATACTATATTCTACCAATTCCTGGAATTTCAATAAATTTAGCTGAAGAAACAAGGTGTTTGATGGGTGACTGAAATGTTTTCTGGTGATTACTCTTACAGCTCTCTTTTGTAAAATAAAAACAGGCTTTGTAATTGTTTTGCACGCTTTTCCCCAAACCTCAATACAATAGATTAAATGTGGAACAATGATTGTGTTATACAACATATACAGAGCTTTATCAATTAAAAAATCCCTGACTTTATACAGTACTGCAATTGATCTAGCTATTTTTGTTTTAATGGAATTTACATGATGTTTCCATGTCAGTTTGTCATCAATGATAACACCCAGAAACTTCACTTCACTCACTTTACAGATCACAACATCTTCAATTTCAAATGGATCGTCAACAATTCTCTTTTTGTTACTGAATATCATGTAATTAGTTTTATCTAAATTCAAAGATAATTTGTTTAATTTAAACCAAGTTTGTATTTTTATAAATTCTGTTTTCATCATATCCAAAATCTGTTTTATGTCTTTACCCGAACAGAAAAATGTGGTGTCATCGGCAAAAAGAACACATTTAAGAAGTCCTGACACATTTACCAAGTCATTCACATATAAAATAAATAACTTTGGTCCAAGCACAGAGCCCTGAGGAACTCCACAAGTGATATCACGGAGGTCAGATCTAACATCATTTATTTGCACAAACTGTTTCCTATCTTTCAAATAGCTAGATACCCACTGTAATGCTGGTCCTCTAATACCATATTTATTTAGTTTTTCAAGGAGAATGGTGTGGTCAATGGTATCAAATGCTTTTTTTAGATCAACAAAAACACTAACACAGTACTGTTTATGATCGACAGCATTAGTTATTTGTTCCATTAAATCCATGAGAGCCATTGATGTAGAGTTTTTTCCTCTAAACCCATACTGACTGCTACTTAAAATATTTTGTTTATCAATAAATTGATCCAATCTGGTCACAAATAGTTTTTCTAGAATTTTTGAGAACTGTGGTAATAAGGATATTGGCCTATAATTATTGAATACACATTTATCACCATTTTTAAAAAGAGGAATTACCTTTGCTACTTTCATGTTATCTGGAAATATTCCTGTTGAAAAAGATAAATTGCATATATATGTAAACGGTTCAATAACATAACTCATTATTTCTTTTACGAACATCATATCCATGTCCACCCAGTCTTTTGATCTCTTGTCTGAGAGATTTTTTACCATTTTCATAATTTCCTCTTTGTTAGTTCCATTAAGAAAAATACTGTTGGTGCAACTTTTAATTGAATGACACACATTATTATCTACTTTTGGTATTTTAGCTGCAAGGCTTGATCCAATATTTACAAAATATTGATTAAATTCATTTACGATATCATTCTCATCATGTATTTCTTTGTCATCTTTCACAAAATATTTTGCAATGTTCGTTTTCGCTTTATGACTTTTTAGAACATCATTTATAACTCGCCATGTTGTTTTAGTGTCACCATTACTCTTGTTTAATAAATCACTATAGTATTCTTTCTTGCATTTTCTTATAATCATTACCAATTTATTTTTATATTTTTTATATTTTTCTTCAGCTTGTTGTGTTCTCGTTTTTAAGAAACATGAATACAAGTAATTTTTTTACAAGCATTTCTCAACCCTTTAGTCATCCAAGGTTGGTCGACAATATTTCTTTTTCTACGATTTCTTTGCACACAATTCTTTTCATACAGAGCTTCTAAAATATTCATAAATTCATCATATGATCTGTTAACATCATCAATATACACGTCCTTCCAGTTTTGCTTCTGTAAATCATCTTTTAATTGATCCATAGCTTTTTTTGATGTGTTTATTATTTTTTTCTTAATTGTAACTTCTTGTACACATGTACTCTGTCTCACTACGGCTGACTTTAATTCCCCTTCTTTCAAGTGTATTCCTCCACCTCTCCAAGTTTTCTTCCACCTGTTCCATGTTCTTACCACATATCACAATGTCATCTGCAAACATCATTGTCCATGGGGATTCTTGCCTGACCTCATCTGTTAGTTTTCCATCAGATCAAACAAGAAGTGACCCATAGCCAAGCCTTGATGCAGTTCACCCCCACCTTGAAGCTGTCTCCCCAACAGCACATCTAGTCACTGTCCTGCTGTCCTCATGCATGTCATGTACCAGACTAACATACCGATGGACCATTTCAGATTTCCTCATTCAATACCACAGCTCCTCCCTCGGCACCCTGTCATATGCTTTTTCTAGATCCACAAAGACCCAATGAAGTTCTTTCTGACCCTCTCTGTACTTCTCCATTAGCATCCTCAAAACAGAGAGGGCGCCTCTTTCTTGGCATGAAACCATACTTCTGCTCTAAAAAAATAAATGTTGGTCTAAATTTAGCTTCCACAGCTCTTTCCTAGATCTTTCTTGATAGGTTCTTCAACTATATTGCCCATAGAGTTGCCACAACTCTCTACATTACATTTTTCTTAAAAATGGGCACCAGATCCCTTTTCTATTCTTTTTTCAGCATTTCTCATTCTCAAGTATGCCTTTAAATAATTGAATCAAATGCCTCACAGTCCTCTAAGAAACATTTCCATACCTTCACTTGTATGTCATCAGGTTCAGCTGTCTTCAAATCTTTCCAAACTTCTTCTTCAAAATTGTTTCCCTGGTCCACAGTTTGTATACCCCTACAATTATTTCCCTTTCCTGCTCTTAATTAATTAGATCCTCAAAGTATTCATTTGATCTTCTCACCACACTCTCTTGGTTTGTTAGAACATCACCATTTCTATATTTAACTACCGTAGTCTAACCTGCTGCACATCCTTTTCAGCCTGATCCATCTGTCTTGCCAGTCAATACCAATCCTTCTCCCTTTCCTGTGCAACCTTTTGTACAACTCATATACAGTACCCTGTGTTCTTCCTTTGTCTTCTCCTTATTTTGCATGTTCTTATAAACCTGTTTACTGTTTTCAGTCCTCTCACTGTGTCATTTATTCTTGGCCACCCTCTTCCTCTAAATAACTTCCTGCACTTCACTATTTCACAACCAGTTTTCCTTATCTTCCTTTCTCTGTCCAGATGATACGCCAGCTGTATATACAGTAATCACGTTTGCTTTAGTAGCCCAGTCATCAGGAAGCTCCTTCTTGCCACCCAGCGCCTTTAACAGCACCTCTTTGGTTCGGCACATCAAAACATGATAAGAGGGTCTGTCAGTTGAAAATCCTTCTTTACCTTGCTCAGCTTGAAATGTATAAATAATTATTTTATTGTGATGATGTTAGAGAGGTGTTGTTCATACTGTACGGATGCTACACTGTGTTAAGTTTGGAGGGTGATGTGCATTTGTATGTAAGTGAAACATACATTTCCTTGCAAATTTCTTTCAATTTTTTTTGCCAAAACTTCGATCATGGACTCTAATGATTTCTGAGGAATATTTTTTAACACCATATCAATCCCACCAGCACATTTTCCATGGAGGAAGCTGAGTTGGTAGACTTGGGGTTTGGACCATTCATAACTGGGGCTGAGGTTGCCAAGGTTGTTAAAAAGCTCCAGAGCGGCAGGGCTCTGAGGGTGGCTGAGATCTGCACTGAATTTTTCAAAGCTCAGATTGTTGCGGGGCTGTCTTGGTTGACATGCTTTGCAACATTGCTTGGAACTCGAGGGCAGTGCCACTGGATTGGCACACTGAGGTATTGTGGCATGCCTCTTCAGAATGGGGGACCAGAGAGTGTGTTACATTTAAAGGGGCATCACTGCCCTTAGCCTCCCTGGAGTACTGGAGAAGCAACTCTGATTGATGGTAAGACCTCAGAATCAGGAGGGACAGTGCAGATTCCATCCTAATTGTAGAACACTGGAGCAGCTCTTTACCCTCCTTGATGGGTCATGGGAGTTTGCCCAACCAGTCAACATATGTTTTGTAGACTTGGAGAAGGCTTTCAACCAGGTTTCTTGAGGTATACTGTGGGGTTGCTTCGTGAATATGGGACTGGTACCTGTAGCTGTGGGCTGTCAAGTCCCTATAGAAACAGTGCAAGATGTATTGTGAGAGTTTAGTTCACATTGCTGTCCATAAGTCGAACCCCTTCCGTGTGAGAGTTGGACTCCACCAGGGCTTCCTGTTCTGTTCATAAATGTTGTGCAAAAAAAAATTCTGGGTGCAGCCAGGGGACAGAGGGAGTTTAATTCAGTGGTCTCAGGATTCATCTGCTATTTGCAGATGATGTGGTCCTGTTGGCGTCATGGTGCTGCAGTCTTCAGCTCTGACTGAAGCCACAGTCAAGTATGAAGGAACTGGGATGAAGATTATCACCTCCAAATCTGAGGCCATGGTCCTCAGTTAGAAAAGAACAGATTGCCCTCTCTAAGTTTGAGGTTCTGCCTAAAGTGGAGGAGTTCAAGTATTCATTCAACCTTTATTTAGGCAGGTTAATCTCATTGAGCCTTGAGGACTCATTTACAAGAGGGACCTGTCTACAACTTAAAGAATGATGACAACAGCAAGAGTAGAATTTCCTTAAACAATCAACAATAGACAAACATAAGAGAGACATACAGATTTTTTTAACAAGTTAAAACAAATATATCAAAATAGCAAAACATTATAATGTAGATGTAGAAAATCAAAAACAGGAAAATGTCTGCATTGGTTTTTGCCAGGATTTAGGTATCTTGGGGTTTTGTTCATGAGTGAGGGAAGAATGGACTGTGAGATCGTCAGACAGATCGGTACAGCTTCTGTAATGTGAAGTTGTATTCTGCGTGAATTTATGCAAAACTTACCTGCAACATACCTGTAACTTATACCAGTACCAACTTATCTGCAAGACTGCAACACATTGTCGCATGCTGAAAAATTTGTACATGGACAAAATTATTATCTGGCCATCGTCTGTCAGCCAGCTGGCAATTTATTCAATACTTACACCTACCTATGCATCTTACACCAGCATGTTTGTCTGAACATGATTTAGGACTAAGATGTGAATTGAGGATGTGCTAGGCTTAGCGTTAAGTATGTACCAGTAATGGTTAGGTTTAGGGTGAAGGTCAGGGTTAGGCTATAGAAACGAACAAAAAAAGAATGGAAATCAATGCAAAGGCCCTATAAAGATAGCAAAACAAACGTGTGTGTATGTGGAGCAAAGTCTTTCAAGATGGCTGAAATAGCTAATCAACCTGAGCAAAAGCTAAAATGGCTGTGATTAATATGTTTAATATTTTTAAGGGCGGGGACCCTGGCGGTCTGATCCTCGGCTACAGAAGCTGGCCATTGGGACGTGGAATGTCACCTCTCTGGTGGGGAAGGAGACTGAGCTAGTGTGTGAGGTTGAGAGGTTCCGGCTAGAAATAGTCGGACTCACCTCAACGCATGGCTCTGGCTCTGGAACCAGTTTCCTTGAGAGGGGTTGGACACTCTTCCACTCTGGAGTTGCCCCTGGTGAGAGGCGCCGAGCAGGAGTGGGCATACTTGTTGCCCCCCATCTTGGTGCCTGTACGTTGGGGTTCACCCCGGTGAACGAGAGGGTAGCCTCCCTTCGCCTACGTGTGGGGGGACGGGCTCTGACTGTTGTTTGTGCCTATGCGCCAAACGGCAGCTCAGATTACCCACCCTTTTTGGAGTCCTTGGAGGGGGTATTGGAGAGTGCGCCTCCTGGGGACTCCCTTGTTCTGCTGGGGGACTTCAACGCTCACGTGGGCAATGACAGTGAGACCTGGAGGGGTGTGGTTGGGAGGAACGCCCCCCCTGATCTGAACCCGAGTGGTGTTCTGTTATTGGACTTCGGTGCTCGTCATGGATTATCCATAACGAACACCATGTTCAAGCACAAGTGTGTCCATATGTGCTCTTGGCACATATGGACACTGGCGCAAAGTTGTTGGTGCCTGTCGTGGTGGCAACCCTCTAACCCGGTGGTGGACACTGGCGGTGAGGGATGCTGAAGAAGGAGTCCTATTGCGCCTTCTTGGCCTGTGGGACCCCGGAAGCAGCTGATACCGGTAGTCAAAACGGCATGCGGCTCGGGTGGTTGCTGAGGCAAAAACTCGGGCGTGGGAGGAGTTCGGAGAGGCCATGGAGAATGACTTCCGTACGGCTTCGAGGCGATTCTGGTCCACCATCCGGCGTCTCAGGGGGGGAAAGCGGTACGCGACCAACACCATTTATGGTGGGGGTGGCGTGCTGTTGACCTCAACTCGGGATGTTGTGAGTCGGTGGGCGGAATACTTCGAAGACCTCCTCAATCCTACTGGCACGTCTTCCACTGAGGAAGCGGAGCCTGGGGACTTTGGGTCGGGCTCTCCAATCTCTGGTGCTGAGGTCACCGAGGTGGTTAAAAAGCTCTGCGGTGGCAAGGCTCCAGGGGTGGATGAGATTCGCCCGGAGTTCCTTAGGGCTCTGGATGTTGTAGGGTTGTGTTGGCTTACGCGACTCTGCAATATCGCGTGGACATCGGGGGCAGTTCCCTTGGATTGGCAGACTGGGGTGGTGGTTCCCCTATTCAAAAAGGGGGACCGTAGGGTGTGTTCCAACTATAGGGGGATCACACTCTTAAGCCTCCCTGGTAAGGTCTATTCAGGGGTTCTGGAGAGGAGGGTCCGTCGGATAGTCGAACCTCGGATTCAGGAGGAGCAGTGTGGTTTTCGTCCTGGTCGTGGAACACTGGACCAGCTCTACACCCTCAGCAGGGTCCTGGAGGGTGCGTGGGAGTTTGCCCAACCAGTTTACATGTGCTTTGTGGACTTGGAGAAGGCATTCGACCGCGTCCCTCGGGGGGTTCTGTGGGGGGTACTCCGGGAGTATGGGGTACCAGGCCCTTTGATAAGGGCTGTTAGGTCCCTGTACGACCGGTGTCAGAGCTTGGTCCGCATTGCCGGCAGTAAGTCAGGCTCGTTTCCAGTGAGAGTTGGACTCCGCCAAGGTTGCCCTTTGTCACCGATTCTGTTCATAACTTTTATGGACAGAATTTCTAGGCGCAGCCAAGGTGTTGAGAGGATCCGTTTTGGTGGCCTTAGAATCACTTCTCTGTTTTTTGCAGATGATGTGGTCCTATTGGCTTCATCAGGTCGTGATCTACAACTTTCACTGGAGCGGTTTGCAGCCGAGTGTGATGCGGCCGGGATGAGGATCAGTTCCTCCAAATCCGAGGCCATGGTCTTGAGCCGGAAAAGGGTAGCATGCCCTCTCCGGGTCGGGGAGGAGGTCCTGCCCCAAGTGGAGGAGTTTAAGTATCTCGGGGTCTTGTTCACGAATGAGGGAAAACTGGAGCGTGAGATTGATAGGCGGATAGGTGCAGCATCCGCAGTGAAGCGGGCGCTGTACCGGTCTGTCGTGGTGAAGAGAGAGCTGAGTCAAAAGGCAAAGCTCTCAATTTACCGATCGATCTACGTTCCCACCCTCATCTATGGTCATGAGCTTTGGGTTGTGACCGAAAGAACGAGATCTCGGATACAAGCGGCTGAAATGAGTTTTCTCCGCAGGGTGTCTGGACTCTCCCTTAGAGATAGGGTGAGAAGCTCGGTCATCCGGGAGGGACTCAGAGTAGAGCCGCTGCTTCTCCACATCGAGAGGAGCCAGTTGAGGTGGCTCGGGCATCTGGTTAGGATGCCTCCTGGACGCCTCCCTGGTGAGGTGTTCCGGGCATGTCCCACTGGGAGGAGACCCAGAGGAAGGCCCAGGACACACTGGAGGGACTATGTTTCTCGGCTGCAGTGTTAATTTTGACAGCTATTTTTAATTTAGTTTTAGTCTTAGTCATGTGACTAAAACATCATTTAGTTTTAGTCATTACTTAGTCATCAGAAATTTTTTTTTTAGTCTAATTTTAGTTGACAAATCAATGAAAACATTTAGTCGACTAAATCTGCAGTCAATTAAGTCGACTAAGTTATACATATTAACTAAACTATTTAATAAATTATTTACTAAACTCTCGGTCATGTGCTCATACAGTTTGCACTACTTCTCATACTTGCACTAATGTTTGTATTACATCACTGCCTATAATCATAATACTGTTTACATTCTCTGTTTACATTTATTAATACTGTTTACTTTTATTACTACTGCTTACATGTAATTACTACTGTTTACATTTACACTACTCTAATATCTACACCACTGCTGGTACATATACAGTGTGCTCTGAACGGTCTTATTTAGGGATGCCCAATGTGCCTTACTGCATATGCCACTTTTTGCCTCTATAACAACATCAACTACTACCTCATACATATACTGTATACATTAACTCATACGCTGCTTTGCCACTTTGCAAATGTCAATGCTAGAAACCTTTAGTTTATTTTAGTTATACTTTTTATACTCTTTTTTTATACTAGTATGCAAAAACTCAGGACAGTATTATGTTCATTAAATGTTTAATGTTTTAGTTTTAGAGTTGGTGTAAATTTTCATACTCTTATACCACTATGCAAAAAACACAGGACAGTGTTAGTTTTACTATTTTATGCTTATGTCTANNNNCCTGAGCCCATGTGGTGATATCTTTTACACACTGATGTCGGTTTTTGATGCAGTACCGCCTGAGGGATCGAAGGTCACGGGCATTCAATGTTGGTTTTCGGCCTTGCCCCTTACGTGTAGTGATTTCTCCAGATTCTCTGAACCTTTTGATGATATTACGGACCGTAGATGGTGAAATTCCTAAATTCCTTGCAATAGCTCGTTGAGAAAAGTTGTTCTTGAACTGTTCGACAATTTGCCCACGCATTTGTTCACAGAGTGGTGACCCTCGCCCCATCCTTCTATGTGGATGACTGAGCATGTCAAGGAAGCTGCTTTTATACCCAATCATGGCACCCACCTGTTCCCAATTTGCATGTTCACCTGTGGGATATTCCAAATAAGTGTTTGATGAGCATTCCTCAAATTTCTCTGTCTTCTTTGTCACTTGTGCCAGCTTTTTTGAAACATGTTGCAGGCATCAAATTCCAAATGAGCTAATAATTGCAAAAAATAACAAAGTTTACCAGTTCGAACGTTAAGTATGTGGTCTTTGCAGTGTGTTCAATTGAATATAGGTTGAAAAAGATTTGCAAGTCATTGTATTCTGTTTTTATTTGCGATTTCCACAACGTGCCAACTTTTCTGGTTTTGGGCTTGTATTAATCCGTTTCAGTGGAATCCACCTGTCCCCCCACAAAGGAGTTATGATCTTTGCAACTAAAACACCTCTGGGGGCTGAGCGAGAAGTAGTGGGTTCTTTCATCACTGCATTGCCTGTGGAAATGGCAAAATTTTCAGGCAGTTTATCCCAGATCAGGTACTCGCAACCTGGTTCAAGACACACAGTTGAATTACATTTGACAGTTCCAACTTTATCAGGAACGTCTGTGCCTCTCCATGGGCTCAGTCCAGAAAGCATAGACGGAAAACTTTCAGTTTCAGGGTCCTTCTCTGGACAGGGACTGGAGATGGTTTTCCAATATGGCTCACATACCTTGGACTGATGCAAAATGTGTTTTATGACATTTGACCCCAGTATTAATTCATCATGTTGACCTGGAACAACCAGTGTGGGAACCATCATCTTGCAGCCATACACCTCCATCTCAACATCAACAACACATTTGGGCTTTACACGCAGACCACCACAACCCACAAGGGTCACGTTTGTGTTGGCTTGACTTTCTTTGTTTATCAGACCTGCCCGTTGTAGTTTTTCTTCGGCTGCTTCATTAATGCTGCAGGCCATAGATCCGCTGTCCAACATACCACCTAGCTTCAGTAACCCACCAACCACAACTGGGGTGTAGAAAAGACTCACTGCAACTGACTGTGAACATTCTGAAAAACAACTTCAGAGTCCTTACAGTTGTCACTCACATTAGTATAAATAGACTCTGCATCAGAAATATCTACATTTTGGGAGTTTAAGCTGAGACCCGTACTACCCCCCTCCAAATACAGGTCCGCTAGTTTCCCTGTGACTGGGTGTAGGAAGCGTTATTAGCTGGACAGGACGTTCTAACATGGCCAGGAGCAAGACAAGCAAAACAAAGTTTTTCAGACAGGTAGTGAGACATGGTGGTGTGACTCTTATCACTGCAGACCCTACATGCAGCCTCCTTGGGACGTCTGTGTAGTGATACAGGCCTTCATGCTTGACCTTCAAGTACACCTCTTCACATCTCTCTGAAACTCTCAGTGTTACACCTTCTTGAAGCTCTCAAGGAGACAAGTGGACACCATTTTTGTTACAATTATTTTGAATTAATGGACACCAATTAATCTGATTGAACTTTCTTTTTAATGTGTGTTAATTCAGAATTGATCAACAGTATATTTTTGTCATTTTAATGATGATCCGTTACTTGCATGAGTTTGACCTTCTGGTGGTTTTATTTCTGCAGAACAAGCAGGCTCTGAATCTAAGGCACGAGTCAGGGTAAAAGCTGTTACTTCCTTCTCTGTTTTGTCTGTGAAAGTTAGCCATAATATTCTCTGTGCTCACAAGCGGCCATCCTGTAAACAGTTTTCCTGTTGTCGGTCAGAGACATTTCTGCCTATGGGATAAAGTATCCATCCGTTGTTTTGTTAAACCAACCAATAGTCATTGAGGAGGTGGGGAGACCCCGCCTCCCATATTAAAGGGACACTTCCGTTTTAGACTTTAGTGTCGGAGGGAAGAACTTCCTAAGAACTGGTTTTTCCTCTGGAAAAAGTTGGAAACGTTCCGGTCATTGTGTCAATTAGATCCACGTTTCAGCTGAAGTTACAGTAAAGCTTACTGTAACTCACTCATCTTCTGAAAGAATTTGTTTTCTGAAGTTTTATTTTGAAAATCAGTCAGTGCGATTGGCTCTGTTCCTGCCGGGAGAAGCGCGCTTCTTGCTCGTCTGACTCAGCACACACGCGCGGAGGTCATCTGGACGTGAACTGGACAACACAGTCCGTTAGTGTCCACAAAACTTCAACTCTTATCTCCAAGACGTATCGTCAACAGGTAACGAGGCGTTGATTGTGTTCTGAACGTGTGAGAAGCCCAGCTGAGACCTGTATGGGAAAGGTTGCCACCCTGTTTGTTTCAAAATAATCAACTTCAGTTCACTTAGCTTTCAATCTTTAATCTTCCTCCTATTTCTTCTTTTTCATAAGCCATTAATTTGTCAAGTAAATGTGCCAACAGAAAAGTTCCTAACTGTCTGTTTGATTTTAATTTGAATTCTTGTCAACGTAGTTTAGTAGATCAGAGCTAATATCGATACAAATGTTTAATGTACTTTTATGATAATTTCAATAAAAGGTCTATTTTCTGGTGGACCAACATAAATTGAAGTCTCCCGTGAAATTACATTTCTGGCTAATCACTTTAAAGCAACTTAATACCGGAAAAAGGGTGAACTCGCGAAGGAATTTGGATCAGATCAAGTCTGCTCCATTTTCTCTAAAATATAGGTAAGTCAGTAAACTGACCAATAACTCCTATATTATTACAATAATGGTGGCTCGTCCGCGTTCCTAAGATGGTTATTAGGTTGTGTTTTGTGTAGCTTACTGTCACGGTATTGTTGGCATGGTTTTTATCCTGTGTTGGACTTATAGAATAGTTCTGGCTGGTGAGTGTCGCAGAGATTGCTAATCGTGGCATTGTCTGGTGCGTTTCCCGTTAGAATTATCCTTTCTTTCACTTTTGAACGTATGTTTTGAAGCTACGAGTGATGTTTGTGTGTCTGTGTTTGTGAGACGTTTGGTACCGTGTCGCAAACTAATGCATGCATTTCTCATTTTGTGACCGCCGTGTCACGACTCTGCTTCTTTTTATCACATCTGCGGATTGCTGTTGAAGGTCTGTTTCACACATTTGCTGCTCCTTTATTCCTATTCAGTTACAACGTTGGCTGAGGTTCGGGTGAGACCCACTCAGCTTTGGACCGGGATCCGGTTCTGATTGACGTAAAGTCCTTTGTTGTACAGGTAGTCCCCGACTTATGAGCGCTCTGACTTACGAGGTCCCGGAGTTAAGAGCATGCATCTCATTTAAAAAAAATATATATATATATATATTTTTTTTATTTTTATAAATGAATACATGTACAGTACTGGACAGTCACCAAGCACTTAGCCTATCCTAACACAGTTTTTAAAGATGAAGGAATAAGTTGAATTGTCTCCCTTTCACATAAAGGGAGCAAGCTCCCTATGGAGCCTGCAGGGAGGAGGGAGACAATTCAACTGACTCCTTCATCTTTAAAAACTGTGTTAGGATAGGCTAA
>JBBPBX010093291.1:0-13582 GCA_038048925.1 Garcialebias charrua
CAATACATTGTGCTCGATAACCAGAACACATCACACATAATATATATACTATTATGATAGACTACATTATTACTTAAAGGCTAATACACTTAGAGTTCACATCTAGAAAACAGTTTTACTGATTTAAGACTCTGCTCGCACATCCATCTACAGAGATAACGCACACCAGAACACCATATCTTAGTCAGAAGAGAGGCCACTGTATGCATATAAATGTATTTTATGTCTGTACGCTGATTAATCATTATGCCTGTCATAATAAATTCTTTTTTATACAAATACTCTCTCTCTCTCTCCTTTTGAGCACCTCTCTAAGAGTTTAGGACTCTTCATGGCCTAACAGAGCAGACAAAAACATTAAACTCCAGCTCTTTTTTTTCCAACCACCTCATTTAGCATACCATCACAACAGTCCAGTGTTAGCGCGGGTTAGCTAGCTAGCTAGCCCGCGCTAACACTGCTAGCCCACTACATGCGTTCGCTCCTGTCCGACCTCCGCAGCAAATACGCACTCATTTAATCAATGAGACTGTTATACTGGCTCCGCACGGCTACTGTGTAGCTAGCTCGGACGGTAGCTTGCAGTCCGAGCTAGCTATCTCGAAAAAATCGGCTCGAAATGTACAGCTCGAAAATATCGGCACAGCTAGTAAGCCGTTGGTAAATTCTGCTGTTGACTGTACGCCCCAAAATAATCGTTCAAAGTTTGTCACGGGTTTATTAACTAATGTGATTTACAAAACTTTACTTACTGTTGTGCTGAGCCCGCGCAAAGAAGATTACGAATTACTTCACGCATGCGCACACCGTTCTTCTTCTTCTTCTTCTTCTTCTTCATGGGGTTTAATGGCGGTTGGCAAAACACTTTAGGTGTGCATTACCGCCACCACTGGTATGGAGTGTGGTTCTTCATGGGATAATTCTATGTGTACGCCTGATTAAACTATATGTATTTCAAATTCTATTAAACAACTTTGTTTTCTTAAAATATCTAATTATAATTTGGATATGTTTACTCTCTAAGTTATGTTGTAGTGCAGCTATTATGTTAAACTTTTCTTTTATCTCTTCAAATTCTCTCTTCATATATTCACGGTCTTGATCATAGTTTTGACATTCCTGTAGAACATGTTGCAATGTTTCATCTTGTCCACAGTGCTCACATTTGCCTGTATTGTGTTTCTTTATTTGAAATAATGAATAATTAAGTCCTGTGTGTTCAAATCTTAGTCTTGTTATTAATCTTTCCTCTTTTCTGCTCCTTCTTCCAGTTCGTGTTTCACCTACATGTACTGTCATTTTGATCCCATAAAACCATCTTCCTTTACTTTCTTCATCCCATCTTTTCTGCCATTCTTTCTTCAGTCTTTGTTTAATGATACTTTTTGCCTCTGATTTACTTGTTTTTACTGTGAAGTTGATCTGAGTTTGAGTTGCCTTCTTTGCCATATCTGCTGTCTCATTTCCTTTTATCCCAATGTGTGCTGGTACCCATAAAAATGTTATTGTTAATCCCATTCTTTGTGTACTAAATAACTAATAACTAAGGAGTGCCAGTGCCAAGGAGTGCGAAGGAGTGCCAAGGTGTGGGAAGGTGTGGGAAGATGTGGGAAGGAGTGCGAAGGATCCCTTTTTTACTATATTTTTTCCCCTTGTCCCAAACGTAGAAAAATATGTTTATAGTAAATGGAGCTTATTTATGTAGCGTTTTCCAGCCCCCTATGAGGGGCCCCAAAGCTCTTTACAATACCAACCATCCACCCATTCATACACACATTCATACACCGGTAGCGGCAGACCCATGCAAGGCGCCATCCAGTCCTACCGGGAGCAACTCGGGGTTAAGTGTCTTGCCCGGGGACACAACGACACATGGGGAACCAGGATTCGAACCTCCAACCTTCCGATTGGGGACGACTGCCATTACCACTACGCCACGGCCGCCCCACGGCCGCTTAATCTGTCCTAACCACATTTATTTTATTAAACTCAATTATATGTTAAATTATATGTTAAAATAAATATGTGAAATGAACCTGCATTATTTGTCTATTTAATATAAACTGCACAGTACAGTAGGTATGTTTATGTAGTATTCAGCCTTGGAAAAAAATACAATGTAGAAAATGTTAATGAACTATTGGTTTAAAGAAATTGTATTAGGACAATGGAGTCTGTTCAAAGTTAAACAGAACCTGTATAAAAAATAGAATGATTAATACTTTGAGTGGGCATGCTGATCAAAGAAACAGATTTGTCTAAATTCAAGTTAGTTTGTTATCTTGAAACAAGATTTTTCACATTTTACAAACCTCACGACAACTGCAAATGTTAATGAAATGTCAAAAAAGCTTGTTTCGAATAAGAAATGACTCAAAACAAGATATTTTCAAGACTTTTTGCCTTATCAAGATTTTCAAGATGCATTGTCTCAAAACAAGTTGTTATGTCTTACTTAGAAATATGTTTTTGACTTATATTAAGTGTGATAAGAGGTTTTGACTTGAAATTAGAAAATTTGACTTGGTAAGATTTTACGTTTTTGCAGTGTGACAGCCAAAACTGAAAGTTATGAACCATAACTCATGTTCCCTGAAGGAAGCGAACGAGGTGCAACATAAATGCTATGGGAAATTGTGCTCCGCGCGATTCCCTTAAGGAATACAATCACGCCTTTACGGCAGGGGCATCAGCGTTGCGCCAGAGGCCCTGCCCTCTGGGTACTTAAGCCGCTGACGCCCATACATCGATCTCCAGAATGCACTTCACCGAGCTTTCAGCATTGAAAGGGCCAGGTATGTTGCACCTCATTCCCTTCCTTCAGGGAACATGAGTTATGGTGCATAACTTTCAGTTCCCTTATCAGTCATGTCACTCAGTGCAACATAAATGCTATGGGAACGTAATTCATTCACGCCCTTGAAATGCTCAGTAAAATGCATCCTAGTGTGAACGTCCGCCTTCATTCAATAGGCATCCCAAGGCCGCTTTCTACTGTGTGTTAGAAAGGACAGCCTGAGTGTAATGCTTTGCAAACGTGTTCATCGAGCTCCAGTTCGCACGAGGTAGCCACACCCCGAGTGGAGTGGGCACGCACTCCAGAGGGCACCTGTTGACCTTTGCTACTGTACGCCCTTTTTATGGCCTCAGTCATCCAGTGTGAGAGGCGCTGCTTTGATAGGGCCTTTCCTGTAGCTGGTGCAGCAAAGCACACAAACAGTTGATTTGTTTTTCTCCATCCGGCTGTTCTCTGCATGTAAGTGCTTAAAGCTCTCACGGGGCAGAGAGCCTTCAGCCTTTCCTGTTCTTGGGTGAGGACAGGAGCAGGTGGAAAAGAAGAGAGATCAAAGTCCAGACTTCTGGGGTTTAAAGTCAAAACCTTGGGGATATATGCAGGATTAGGTCTTAGGGTGACCTTTGACCCGTCAGGGGCGAACCTGGTACACATTGGATGTACGGACAAAGCGCGGAGGTCACCCACACGTTTTGCCGAGCAAAGAGCCAGGACGAGAGCGGTCTTATAAGATAATAAATCTATCTTAATGCCGCTCATTGGTTCGAATGGGGGGTCTCGGAGAGCCCCCAAGACCATACTAAGATCCCATCCAGGGGTCAAGATCCTGCTGGGGGGTCTCTTCCTTAGCACGCCCTTCATAAATCTTATTATGAGCGGGTACGCGTCAGGCGTCTTGTTCCCCCAGCCCTCGTGACAAGCTGAAATTGCTGATAGGAACACCTTAATCATTGAGAAAGAACGACCTTTCTCCAACAAGTCCTGAAGAAAGGTGAGGAGCTGGGTCAAGTCGCATGAGTAAGAAATAATATTTATTTCTGTGCACCAAGCTTCAAAAATATGCCATTTCCAGGCGTAGAGAGACTGTGTTAGCACAGCTTGTGCATTTTGAAAGGTTTTTATCACGTTCTCTGGCAGGCCTGAGGCCATCAGCTTGTTTCTCTCTGCCACAAAGCTGAAATTTGCCACAGTTCTCGGCCTAAGTGGCGAAACTGTTCCTTCCGGTGACGTGGAGTATCCCTGGAGAGGAGCCGGTGGTAGAACCAGCTCTCCCTCTCAAGGGCCCTAATTTCTGTGGTCCCTTGAAGACCGACCACGTTAGGGAGAGGGCCTTTCTGTAGATGTACTGCCATACTACTCTGATCGAGAGTGTTTGGAGGCAGAGGCAATCTGCTGTCATTATTAGACAAAAGCTGAACAGAATGTCTGTTTTTCCTCTTTTTGTTGGGGGTCATGGATCGGAGGGGTTGCAAGTTTTGTAAACAAGCAGATCTCCTGACTCCAGTCCGTTTCCTGGTTGGGTCAGCACAGTGAGCGCGGTCGCACACTGCATGATCACTGTTTGGGCATGGCGTGTCGCCCATAGAGCTTTGGAGCGTGACGTCACTGGTCCGCGGCGCAAGGCGGCGCACAGCATTGTGGGAACAAAATCGCCATTTTTAATGCCTTACTAAAAGAAGCTCTGTCTCTCGTTTTTTTGTTAGAATCTAAGAAGGTTGTAACAGTTTTGCAATGGTCTAAACATGCAGTGTTATTGGATGTAATGTCCGGTCACACGACCTGAAAGTAGATAGAAAACGGACTTTCTGTTTCCTGTTCGCTGCTGGAAGCAGCGCGAGGGAGCTCATGTGTCGGACCTAATAAAAAGGAGATGAATGTCCTGATATCAGTGTGAAACGTCCTGATATAACTTTCTCCATGTCCCAAAATAACTGCTAGTTTGTTCCAGACATCCTGGTGAGTGTATAAATTCGTTTTGTTGGAGTTGTGCCATAAATTTTGCCACGATTTTGTCCGGGTGTTTAGTTCATAGAAGTGGGTCAGCCTAGTTTAGGTTGGGTTTATATTTTTTATATAACGTAGTCTGATTTTAGACAGAGTGGACAGCTGTGTTATTGTGAAATAAACTGTTTAAAGTTTCTAGTGTGTTGTCACTGTTACTGTATTAATACTGATCTGTGTTCTGATCTATCCTTGTCAAGGCAGACCTTCATATGAAATGAATTAAACTCCAGAAGAGCTCAGTCAGGCTGCAGATGAGGAGGAACAGGGACCAGCAGCTACAAATACACCATCAAATGTTGCTCAGGTAGTACCATATAAAACAATTTCTTCATGCACAAACAGAAAGGTAGTAGTCATCTGTTACAGAACAGGTCAGAGCTGAATAAAAACCAGCTGGAAAAAGTAAATTTAAAGTATTAAATAGGACTTCCTTGTTTTGTCATCATTGTTTAATGTGTCACACAAAACTCTGTCTAATACCTGTGTCTTTTTCTCTTCAAGGGATGGAGGTGACAAGCTCATAACAGAAGGACGTTGTTATCTGACAGAGGCTTTGATATTAGACTGTGTGAGAGTCAAGGTTCTTTATTGTCATTCACATCACATGTTGTACGTGAGGTGGAATGAAACTGTGTATACAGGGTCCCATTTACAGCCAACAAAAGTATAAAATGAATGATGTGCTGAGGTTAAAATCCCTCTTCTCCACATCGAGAGGAGCCAGTTGAGGTGGCTCGGGCATCTGGTTAGGATGCCTCCTGGACGCCTCCCTGGTGAGGTGTTCCGGGCATGTCCCACCGGGAGGAGACCCAGAGGAAGACCCAGGACACGCTGGAGGGACTATGTTTCTTGGCTGGCCTGGGAACGCCTTGGGATTCCCCCAGAGGAGCTGCTGGACTCGTTGTTTTGAAATATTTTTACAGTTGAATAATAACAAGTGGTTATTTTTTCTCATTTAATAAAAATTAATGTGGTAAACATTTATGAAACATTTAATTCAGCACTAACATGTAAACATGATGAAATTGATCACATTTGTAGTAAACATTTGATGTATTAACAAATTTCATTAACAGGGATTAACCTGTCCAAATAAAAGTTGAATGAATGAATTTCAGGTAAGAAATAAACAAAATGAAACAGATCCATTTTGAAGTAAACATTTGATGTAATTAAACATTTCTAGTAACAATGTGATGAACATTGTGTAAGTTAATACATTTTATAGAAAAATTGCTACACAAATGTGCAAATATAAGTGAACAGCATGATTTACATAATTATGTATCCCTTGAAGCTGGAGAACAAACTCTGAGAAATATTTTTAGGAAGCTTCATGCTTTCTGCAGACGTCCAGCTATGGCTGTGTGGGTCCACACAAGGTCACAGTGGTTTGATTATGCACCTGTGCAGTGTGGACGATGCTTCTTCAGGTGAACTTCATCTCCTGCCTCCAGCTGCTGGATGCTGCATGTCTTGTATCTGTGAGGGAACTTTCTCCAGGCAGCAGCGATCACACTGAGTCCATCAGGAGATGCTCCAAGTTCAGGAGTTGGATTTTGTACTGCTAGCTGCATTTTAATGTATCACCCTCATCATGACTCAGAGAGCAGAACCTGTGAACACACAATTAAAATGGTGAATGAAAAGACAGAAACATTTGTCTATAATATATATGCATCTTAATACATATATATAAAGTAATCTAATCAAGATTTGAAGTCTACATGACAAGCTCAAGTCATTAAAAATAAGGTATTTTCTACGTGGAGCTTTGTAAATCAGTTAAAATACTATAAAAAATTAAGTGTTCACAATTTCTAATACTCATAGTAGCATACAGAAGGTTGATTGATTCTGAAAGACATGTATATTAATAATTTATGTAAAATTAATGAGCCAACAACGTACCTTCAACGTATTTAGAATCTGGGGGATTTAAAAATGTCCAAATCATCTATCCAGCTATTCATAGATTGGACCAGCTCTCCCAGTGAATTGTAATTATAAAAATTATTTGTGGTGTAAACACTGACACAGACCAGGTCTGCTAAAATGACTGGGAATGTCAGTGGAGGTAAGTATTACTCCAGGTCTCTGCTCCATTTATTTATTTCAAACGGGCAATATTTCCAATTATACCGATTTTTTTCCATGTAGTTTTTTTTTTGTCATCTGGGAGAAGCTTATTACGATAGTCCACTTTATTTTGCGCTGCTTTTCAGAACCGTGACGGAAGAAATCTCCTGAATTTCTTTAATTTTTTCTGAAGACAACAAAAATGGCGGTCGAGACCGGAACGCCCCGACACGCCCCCGACACTCCCCCACACAGTGACGTGTGCTCCAAAGCTCTATAGAGAATAAGGGGACCGCTTTAGCATGAGAATGTGGAGATGGTCCTTTGTGTTGAGCAGACTTTAGATTGGTTGGTGACAGAGTTAGTCCTCTTCGATTAAAGGGAAGAGGAGTCTGATTTAGCCCTTGTGCCATTTCTGTTCTGCATTGAGTGTTTACACATGCTGCAGTTTCATCACAACTGCCTTTGTGAACGTGCGATACTGGTGTTGGCCTGCGAGCTTCTGCCGTGGCCCCCCGTCCCTTACTGGCGTTCAATGAATAGGTGGCCAAGAAGGTGGGCTGTCAGATTCTGTCGGCGCGCACCCCTGGAGCGCGGACGTGTCACGGGTTTGTTTGATTTTTGTATTGCCGGCCCCGTGGTTTTCAACGGAGCGGGGGCTTGAGCCCGTGACCCCCCTCACCTGTCTCTGTGAGTAGTGTCGGGCCTGTTTGCAGGTGCCTCTGGGCCTGTCTGTTGCAGACAGAACCAAGGCACCCTGCTGGGGTTCATCGATTCGTCTAACACCCCGTGAGCCGTGAGGGAGGGGGGAAGATGGCCCCCGCCCTTTATATAAACTGGAAGAACAGAGGGGACTGTTCTGCTGATGTTACTGTGTTTGTTGTTGTTGCTTTTTTTTGTGAGTCAAGAAAACAGAGAGGGGTTGTTTTTTTAGCTTTATTCGTGCTTATGTGTAACGACATATTTCACTTTATGTCACTCACAGCAGAAAGAACATGATTTGTGTCTAAAACAAAGTCACCAGCTTTTTGTACAGTCCTACAAACAAAGTCTGGACGTGAAAAGATCATTTCCCGTACCGCGTGGGCGGGTGATCGTGTAAAGTTAAGAAGCGGTCCTGGTTCATCAGGCCCGCTTCTGTTTGGTGTCCCGATTCGCCGAGGAGGTTCTGTGCCAGTCTGTCTGGCGGGGAACAAATCTATTCTTACTCCAGGCGTGTTCGGTCCGAGGTGGGCCCGGCGGTGGTCTCTGCCGGTGCTTGGCCTCGTATGCTGGCCACTTTTGTGGTGGGGCACGTGTGGTTGAGTGGTGTCGAGGCTGCGGGGCTCTGCTCCCAACTGAATCCCTGGGGGGAGGGGGGCGAAGGCTCGTCTGGGGATGCCTACCCGTAGAGCCTCAGCCTGTTAGTGCCTCTGGTCCAGCCTGGTCTGAATTCGGTCCAGCGCCTTCCCGAAAAGTCCCGTTGGTTCTATAGAATGGTGGAGAAAAGGAATTTTCTGTCTCTCCGGGAGGTCAGTTAGGGTCATCCACAGATGGCGTGTTGCGATGACCACCTCAGCCATGCCCCTGCCTTGTGTAACAGCCACTGTCCCTATCATGCGGAGCACAAAGTCTGTTACCCTGCGGGCTTCATCCAGCAGCTCTGCGGCAGCTTGCTTGTCTGACGTTACTTGAAGCTCCTGTAGTTTTTCAGCCAGATACGCCTGCATCATGGCGGACGCATTCATTGCGCGTACCGCGAGGCCCTGAGCTCTGTAGCATTTCTCAAGTAGAGAAGCCGAAGCTCGACAGGCTTTGCTGGGGAGAGTTGGTTTTGTCCAGGATGACTTGGGAGCCAGATGTGACACCAGCGTGTCCTCTATTTGAGGCACATTGGCTATTCCCACTTCATCCATACCGTCCACGTCGAGAAACTGCGAGAGCGGCAGCAACATTGGAGCTCTGGGCTAAACCCAGGTGCTAGTCAGCTCTGTGAGGAAGTCCGGAAAGATGGGCATCCTTTGCCTTGTGGCGGCCTGCTGCTTTGAATAAAAATAATTTCCTGCCAACCTCGTGACTTGTTGACGAGGTGGAGGCTCCGGCCAAGGGATCTGCAGTGCGTCCGTTGCTCTGTGGCACAAATCGAACAGAGTAGGGATCGAAAAGTCAGTCTCCGGGAGCACAGGCACCGGCGTGCGAGAGAGGTCTTCTCCCTGTTCCTCGTATTCGACGTCGGCATTTTCATCCGCAGAAAAATCACCTGAGGCTGAAATCGAGATCTCGTCCTCGTTCATTATGCCTAGAGTGTCAAATTTGACTGTTAAGTCCACCATGGGAGCCAGCACATCTGGGCTGTCGCCCCATTTGACCCGGGTGCTGTCATCTAAAGACATGCTCTCAAGCTCCGGCATGGGAGTGAGAGCCCCAGTAGTGTCCGGGTCTGCTGGCGCCGCAGCAGCCCCCATGGCCTTGGCGACCAAGTCCGCCCGGTGCCTCCTCACCGCCTCCAGCATCTGGCTGCAGTGTGGGCAAGACTCGGGCGCGTCCAGTGTCATCTTCGCGTGCAGCATCCCCAAGCAGACGGGACAGGCCTTGTGGGTGTCTGTCGCTGAGAGGGAAAAACTGCATCCGCTGGGGAAGGCGTGCGAGGTTGGGCTCGCCGCTCTACTGGACTTTTTTGGAAGTCTTGTCTTTCGCTTTCCTTTCTCCGGAGGCATGTCCGAGATAAGACGAGCGTGTCCTTCCAAGATCTTTTTTCTTTTTATTTGAGACGTCTCCTCCGTCGCGTCGCTTTCGCTGGCTAGCCTGCTACGAATTAGCAGAGGTAGCGGTGTGACGCAGTTAGCGCCGTCGAGCGAAGCAGTCTGCGGAAAGAGGAGAAGAAAAAACTTTGGGGTTAAGGAAAAATGTGCCGGACTAGCTTTCGCTAGCCCGGCAGTATGCAGGAATAATTCTCTGTACTTCCTGTGTAGGGAGCAAGCTCACCTCCTGTTGAGCGATGAAGCAACAGAGAGGTCCAGCGAAGAGAGAGAGAGAGTTCAGGTTTAAGCGAGGTGAAGGGCAATAAGAGATTGATGGATGGGCGTCAGTGGCTTAAGTACCCAGAGGGCGGGGTCTCTGGTGCGACACTGACACCCCTGCCGTAAAGGTGTGATTGTATTCCTTCAGGTAATCGTGCGGAGCGCAATTTCCCATAGCATTTATGTTGCACCGAGTGACATGACTGATAAGGGAACCAGCTGCTCACATACTCTGATGCTTGCTCAATAATCCAGGTAGAAACCCCAGCTGCTCACATGATTAAGGAGGACCATCAGCCTAACGATGGATAGTTAGCACCCTGATGGTTGTTTGCTATTCACAGAGGGCTGAGTGATACTAGCAATAACAGCGTTCATCGCCTGAACGAGTGACCGCTGGCCTGGAGATGAGTGTAGACCGCAGAGTCCTGACCTGATGATGTTGATCTTCTGTGCTGGGCCATCCTTTTGGCCAGTGGCTGTTTAGTTTCCCCGATATAAGACTGATCACAGCCCTCCTGACACTGAACAGCATACACAATATTACTCTGTTTGTGCCGGGGGACTGGATCTTTGGGATGAACCAGTCTTTGCCGTAATGTATTTTGGAGTTTAAAAGCCACTGGGACGTTGTGTTTAGAAAATAAACATCTCATGCATCAGGATATTGTATGCTGTTGGTTTTAAATTACACCATTATTCTGTCAGAAATATGATGATATTTTAACAGGAAGTGCACCCAGCTGAATTAAAAGTGCTACAACTAGCCACTGCTGCCATGAAACCAAAGATTTTATACAACTGCTTAAAACTGTGTTTGTACAAAGACCTATCCACAACAAATAAAATACGAATTTTTCAAAATCTTTCTTCCAAACTTTTCTTCACAAGACACTAAAATTACCATTTGCAGCTGATCAGAAAATCAATAAGTTTTGTAAAACACTTTTCTTCAAAGGAAAGGTGAATGCAATTTTATAAATCTTCCCGATACCTATTATCAAGGAACAAAGGAAGTAAAATTAAAAGCTAATCTGAACTATGATAACCAATCTTTCAGACAGCAGTACAACAAAAACCTTCAGAGATCAATAGCTGGTAACACCACATGAGTATTACTATTAGAAACACCTATCAAGTACTACAATAGGGAGTTATTTTAAACAAACAAAGCCTATTGTTAACTTTGTTGAGAAGTGATCTTGACTCCTCTGGGCAAGCAGCCATCGAGGATAGAACATTACACAGTGGGAATTTGTATTGTGGCCAAATTAATCAATATTCTTTATTGGAAGAAAAAGACCCCTTGTCCTCCAGATAAAAGAAAACGGCTCAGGAAAACTGTTTTCAGCAACAAGTCCTCTGTGGTAGAACAGGGTTAGAAGAGTGCAGCTGGTAAAAGTCTTCTTTTTATAGCAGATTTAGCTTTGAGGCGGCTGTGGATGAGTGGTTTGAGCAGTCGCCCTCCAATGCAAGAGTTGGTAGTTCAATTCCACCAGCAGTCACATGCTGAAGTGTCCCTGGGCAAGACACTGAACCCCCCCCCCATGCCTTCGTGTGGCCCATCGGTGTATGAATGTGATCTAAAACACTGATAAGTGTGTATAGAAAGAGTGGTGTATGAATGGGTAAATGAGGCACAGATTGTGTAGTAAAGAACTTTGAGTATTTTGATAATAGAAAGGAGCTATCAGTGCAGTCCATTTAGCGCTTTGGTAGTAAATTGTGTTCACAGACATTCTAGATAAATGTTGTTTCTTTGTTAGTTTTGAAGTATCCATAAGTTCCACATCCTTTGCATGAAAACTCTCTTATTTAGCTCGTTGTCTCCTGTCGCTGAGCAAAAATGAGAAATATGAAATACAATCCATCCATCCATCATTGTTGGGAGCTGGATAACTTGAAAAATATATGAGGTACCGACATCCATTTTGGTGTGTGGCTGTATCTTGGCACCATCAGTTGAAGCGGTTCAGGCATCTGGTAAGGATGCTCCCTGGGTGCCTCCCTAGGGAGGTAATTTGGGCACGTCTGACTGGAATGAGACCCCAGAGAAGACCCAGTACACGCTGGAGAGACTACGTCCCTCGGTTGGCCTGCGAATGCCTTGGCATCCTCCCAGAACAGCTGGGAGAGGTGGCTGTGGAAAGACCTCACTGCTCAAACTGCTGTCCCCGAGACTTGACTTGAACAAGAGGAAGATGATGGATGGATGATGGATGGATATATGGATAGATGGTTTGATGGATGGACAGCTGGATGGATGGATGGATGGATGGTTGGATGGATGCATGCATACATATTGGTGTAAGAATAGTCACTATTGAAAATTGGGCTGCCACATCAAAATTCAAGATGATATATACATAAACATACATATACACATTATATATATATATACAGTATATGTATAATAGTCACTATTGAAAATTGGGCTGCCACATCAAAATTCAAGATGATATATACATAAACATACATATACACATTATATATATATATACAGTATATGTATATATATATAGTATATGTATGTAAACTGGCCAACCCTATCATTTGAGAAAACTATGCTTTCTAGTTTTTATATTGCTTATAAAAATGTTCATTCTTCTTTCAGCTTCTCCCTTCCTCAGGGGTCACCACAATAAACTAACTTGCCCAAAGCGAAGACATGGCAAATGTTTTTTAACCGGATACCCTTCCTGATTCAACCACAGACCACCGAGCTACAGTACCACAGCCCTCTGTGCAGAGCAGAGAGCTGCCATTTAGGGTGCCCGAGAGAGAAGATGGTGGAGTTCAGGGCCTTGCTCAAGGGCCCAGTGTGGGACAAATAAGGGTAGAGGCATGGGTAGGTGCTTCATCTTTCCCACCCACATTTTGATGTTGTTGGTCTTGGAGGATGTCCAATGCCACCATTTGCACCCACCTGGCTCCAGGATTGCATCTGGTGGTGGATGAAATTGATAACATGATGGATAAAATCCATTGCTCTGCTCTGCCTCTGACAACTAAAAATAGAAAAGCCTACCTTTATTTTTCTACACAGTTTAATACTTGAATACAGCAAAAACATTAAGGTTTACTTGCAGTACCTGTTCAGATTCAGTCTATAATAACACTCAATTCAAAAACTAGAACCATGTACTGTACTATTCAAACCACACAGCAAAGGGGGGCATCAGTGTACTTTTTTTTTCAGTAGTACTTCACTGATTTGATTGCCTCTATAATCTGATGTTTTTTCATAATCATGACATAATGGAAAATCAGTAAACAGGATGTGATGAGAACAGAAGACTAGTCCCGTTTGTTCCAAAATATATAAAATGCATTTGAACACCATAGGATTCTCCACACAGACCGCCCACCCACTCACACATGGCTCATGCTGATTTCTGTGTGGCTGTAAATTGGTGGCAGGCCAACAACAGAGTGGGGGGAGCATCGTGTACTGTATCTCATCTAAAGAAATTTAACAGAAAACAAAATGACAGAGTTTAGCTATTTTGATTGTTTTTATTTATTCTTATTGCAGACAAGAAAAAAAAAACATCAGAGTTTAATCATATCTAATATTACAGTTGAGATTAAAAGTTTACATAAGCTCATGATGAACATGAAAAGTATTGAGGTAGCTTCCGTTTATTTCTTTAAACGTTTTTTTATTGCCAGAATCAATATAAAGTACTCATTACTGACATGTTCT
>JBBPBX010093292.1:0-10000 GCA_038048925.1 Garcialebias charrua
TATACACCCCAGATGGGACTTGAACCCACAATCCCTGTCTTAGGAGGCCAGTGCCTTATCCATTAGGCCACATGTGTCTGTTTAAAAAATTACTGAGCCAAGTTTAAAGGCACAACAATACAACTGTTCTTTTGCTTTTAGCTTGTCTATGCAGATCAAGCAGCATCACCAGTGTGTACCTTGGTCTACATTAGCCAAGTGGAAAACAAAACAATAAACAATTTTGTTGGTAATTCACAAAGCCTCAGAGTTGTTGACTTAGGTCAAAATTCTACAGTCTTCCAGCATGTCATGGATCAGAGTCAGTCTTGCATATACCGGTAAGTTAATATGTACAATTTGGACAAAGGTTAAAAAATGCTGTAGGAAATCATATTATTGAGTGACAATGTTCCATACATTACAAATTAAGGAACTAGCATTTTTTAACCTTTGTCCAAATTGTACATATATGCAAGAGTGACTTTGATCTATGACATGCTGGAAGACTGCAGAATTTTAACCTAAGTCAACAACCCTGAGGCTTTGTGAATTACCAACATAATTGTTTATTGTTCCGTTTTCCACTTGTCCAATGTATACAAAGGTACACACTGGTGATGCTGCTCAATCTGCATAAACAAGCTAAAAGCAAAGATCAGATGCATTGCTGTGCCTTTAAATGTGTCTCAGTCAGTCTGTTTAACAGACACATGTGGCCCCAGTGGCCTAATGGATAAGGCACTGGCCTCCTAAGCCAGGGATTGTGGGTTCAAGTCCCATCTGGGGTGCTTAGCAGAGTGGCGCAGCGGAAGCGTGCTGGGCCCATAACCCAGAGGTCGATGGATCGAAACCATCCTCTGCTATACCATTGTTTTCATTGGAAATGTCACACATGGATCTTTACTTTACGTTACCAGGACTTCTCTGATGTTTTTTAATGTGTACATTTAAGACAAGGATTAAAAACTGAATTGTTAAAAAAAAAAAAAAAAAAAGGAAGTTCCTTAATTTGTAATGTATGGAACATTGTCACTCAATAATATGATTTCCTACAGCATTTTTTAACCTTTGTCCAAATTGTACATATTAACTTACCGGTATATGCAAGACTGACTCTGATCCATGGCATGCTGGAAGACTGTAGAATTTTGACCTAAGTCAACAACTCTGAGGCTTTGTGAATTACCAACAAAATTGTTTATTGTTTTGTTTTCCACTTGGCTAATGTAGACCAAGGTACACACTGGTGATGCTGCTTGATCTGCATAGACAAGCTAAAAGCAAAAGAACAGTTGTATTGTTGTGCCTTTAAACTTGGCTCAGTAATTTTTTAAACAGACACATGTGGCCTAATGGATAAGGCACTGGCCTCCTAAGACAGGGATTGTGGGTTCAAGTCCCATCTGGGGTGTATAGCAGAGTGGCGCAGCGGAAGCGTGCTGGGCCCATAACCCAGAGGTCGATGGATCGAAACCATCCTCTGCTAAATCATTGTTTGCACTGGCAATGTCACACATGGATCTTTACTTTAAGTTACCAAGACTTCTCTGACATTAGTCACAAACCTCAACATGCTTGTCACCTCCAATTACAAATATTTTACACTTTATATCACTCCATTTCTATAGCCTAACATCTGTTCATGAAAACAGGATACATTTAAAACTCATCCCAATTACAGTTCACACTATTGTTAAGATAAAGCCACCAGCCAAACACACATTGGATAATTCTGCCCAGCTGCATCATCCACCATTGCATGAAGACAAATTTTCCTTCTTCTCTTTTATTGAACTTTTTTTATACAAATTCTCAGTCAATTTAGCCATGATAGAAACTTTTTCCAATACCCAATGTTGTAAAAGTCATTACGGAATCTTTTCCTATTCTAAATGTCAATATTGTCCATTAGAAAGCTTGCTAAAACCTTCATTTCAAAACTGTACTGCATATGTGGTGCTAGCATCCATGGTTATAGGTGAAAATGATTGTCATCAGGGTTTGGAGTACAGTCAAATCTTTATTGCATCTGGTAGCTAGATGCTCCTTTCTATGTTTGGAACAGTGTCACTCAATAATATGATTTCCTACAGCATTTTTTAACCTTTGTCCAAATTGTACATATATGCAAGAGTGACTTTGATCTATGACATGCTGGAAGACTGCAGAATTTTAACCTAAGTCAACAACCCTGAGGCTTTGTGAATTACCAACATAATTGTTTATTGTTCCGTTTTCCACTTGTCCAATGTATACAAAGGTACACACTGGTGATGCTGCTCAATCTGCATAAACAAGCTAAAAGCAAAGATCAGATGCATTGCTGTGCCTTTAAATGTGGCTCAGTCAGTCTGTTTAACAGTCACATGTGGCCCCAGTGGCCTAATGGATAAGGCACTGGCCTCCTAAGCCAGGGATTGTGGGTTCAAGTCCCATCTGAGGTGCTTAGCAGAGTGGCGCAGCGGAAGCGTGCTGGGCCCATAACCCAGAGGTCGATGGATCGAAACCATCCTCTGCTATACCATTGTTTTCATTGGAAATGTCACACATGGATCTTTACTTTACGTTACCAGGACTTCTCTGATGTTTTTTAATGTGTACATTTAAGACAAGGATTAAAAACTGAATTGTTAAAAAAAAAAAAAAAAGGAAGTTCCTTAATTTGTAATGTATGGAACATTGTCACTCAATAATATGATTTCCTACAGCATTTTTTAACCTTTGTCCAAATTGTACATATTAACTTACCGGTATATGCAAGACTGACTCTGATCCATGGCATGCTGGAAGACTGTAGAATTTTGACCTAAGTCAACAACTCTGAGGCTTTGTGAATTACCAACAAAATTGTTTATTGTTTTGTTTTCCACTTGGCTAATGTAGACCAAGGTACACACTGGTGATGCTGCTTGATCTGCATAGACAAGCTAAAAGCAAAAGAACAGTTGTATTGTTGTGCCTTTAAACTTGGCTCAGTAAATATTTTAAACAGACACATGTGGCCTAATGGATAAGGCACTGGCCTCCTAAGACAGGGATTGTGGGTTCAAGTCCCATCTGGGGTGTATAGCAGAGTGGCGCAGCGGAAGCGTGCTGGGCCCATAACCCAGAGGTCGATGGATCGAAACCATCCTCTGCTAAATCATTGTTTGCACTGGCAATGTCACACATGGATCTTTACTTTAAGTTACCAAGACTTCTCTGACATTAGTCACAAACCTCAACATGCTTGTCACCTCCAATTACAAATATTTTACACTTTATATCACTCCATTTCTATAGCCTAACATCTGTTCATGAAAACAGGATACATTTAAAACTCATCCCAATTACAGTCCACACTAGCCTGGTTTAAACCAGACCCTTGTCCTTCACTTCGCTTTGGACTAGGGTCTGGCATCTCTGCCATAGACAACGATTTCTCCTGGAGATTTTTGAATGGACCAATCAGAGAACAGGAGGCAGAGTTTTGTTAGTTTAGCCTGGCGAGGTCCAGGCTATCAGATAAATTGCTCAGAAACCACTCGGTGGATATTTTTTCTGCCACCAGTGTGTAATTATATGTCTTTAATTTACTGACTGTTGGCCTAGATGAAACATTTGAGATAAAATTCGATTTTTTATCATTTATTTTCGTAGCGCACCCGAGGCTGTTTGGAAAATATCAAACCGAAACTATTTAATATCCCGCAGATTTGACCATTTCGTGAATTGATTTAGGAACTGTTAAGCTCAGGAACACTTCTGATATAACGTCAGCTATGAAATATATTTTTTCTCAGCAGAGAAATAATAGTTTTTTACCTTGTTTTGATGAAAATTCGTTCGTGGCGGCAGCCATTTTGAATGACGACGTCAGTCGACATCGTTCAAAACTCCGCCTTCTGCTCTCTGATTGCTCAGGAACACTTCTGATATAACGTCAGCTATGAAATATATTTTTTCTCAGCAGAGAAATAATAGTTTTTTACCTTGTTTTATTGAAAATTCCTTCGTGGCGGCAGCCATTTTGAATGACGACGTCAGTCGACGTCGTTCAAAACTCCGCCTTCTGTTCTCTGATTGGTCCGGTCAAAACCTACCGGAGATATCCTTGTCTATGGGACAAGTCCCAGACTGTGCAGTGAAGGGAAATGAGAATTGAGCGGAGCTGTGCAGGAAGGCGAGGGCCAGGCTAAGTCCACACTATTGTTAAGATAAAGCCACCAGCCAAACACACATTGGATAATTCTGCCCAGCTGCATCATCCACCATTGCATGAAGACAAATTTTCCTTCTTCTCTTTTATTGAACTTTTTTTATACAAATTCTCAGTCAATTTAGCCATGATAGAAACTTTTTCCAATACCCAATGTTGTAAAAGTCATTACGGAATCTTTTCCTATTCTAAATGTCAATATTGTCCATTAGAAAGCTTGCTAAAACCTTCATTTCAAAACTGTACTGCATATGTGGTGCTAGCATCCATGGTTATAGGTGAAAATGATTGTCATCAGGGTTTGGAGTACAGTCAAATCTTTATTGCATCTGGTAGCTAGATGCTCCTTTCTATGTTTGGAACAGTGTCACTCAATAATATGATTTCCTACAGCATTTTTTAACCTTTGTCCAAATTGTACATATATGCAAGAGTGACTTTGATCTATGACATGCTGGAAGACTGCAGAATTTTAACCTAAGTCAACAACCCTGAGGCTTTGTGAATTACCAACATAATTGTTTATTGTTCCGTTTTCCACTTGTCCAATGTATACAAAGGTACACACTGGTGATGCTGCTCAATCTGCATAGACAAGCTAAAAGCAAAGATCAGATGCATTGCTGTGCCTTTAAATGTGGCTCAGTCAGTCTGTTTAACAGACACATGTGGCCCCAGTGGCCTAATGGATAAGGCACTGGCCTCCTAAGCCAGGGATTGTGGGTTCAAGTCCCATCTGGGGTGCTTAGCAGAGTGGCGCAGCGGAAGCGTGCTGGGCCCATAACCCAGAGGTCGATGGATCGAAACCATCCTCTGCTATACCATTGTTTTCATTGGAAATGTCACACATGGATTTACTTTACGTTACCAGGACTTCTCTGATGTTTTTTAATGTGTACATTTAAGACAAGGATTAAAAACTGAATTGTTAAAAAAAAAAAAAAAAGGAAGTTCCTTAATTTGTAATGTATGGAACATTGTCACTCAATAATATGATTTCCTACAGCATTTTTTAACCTTTGTCCAAATTGTACATATTAACTTACCGGTATATGCAAGACTGACTCTGATCCATGGCATGCTGGAAGACTGTAGAATTTTGACCTAAGTCAACAACTCTGAGGCTTTGTGAATTACCAACAAAATTGTTTATTGTTTTGTTTTCCACTTGGCTAATGTAGACCAAGGTACACACTGGTGATGCTGCTTGATCTGCATAGACAAGCTAAAAGCAAAAGAACAGTTGTATTGTTGTGCCTTTAAACTTGGCTCAGTAGATTTTTTAAACAGACACATGTGGCCTAATGGATAAGGCACTGGCCTCCTAAGACAGGGATTGTGGGTTCAAGTCCCATCTGGGGTGTATAGCAGAGTGGCGCAGCGGAAGCGTGCTGGGCCCATAACCCAGAGGTCGATGGATCGAAACCATCCTCTGCTAAATCATTGTTTGCACTGGCAATGTCACACATGGATCTTTACTTTAAGTTACCAAGACTTCTCTGACATTAGTCACAAACCTCAACATGCTTGTCACCTCCAATTACAAATATTTTACACTTTATATCACTCCATTTCTATAGCCTAACATCTGTTCATGAAAACAGGATACATTTAAAACTCATCCCAATTACAGTTCACACTATTGTTAAGATAAAGCCACCAGCCAAACACACATTGGATAATTCTGCCCAGCTGCATCATCCACCATTGCATGAAGACAAATTTTCCTTCTTCTCTTTTATTGAACTTTTTTTATACAAATTCTCAGTCAATTTAGCCATGATAGAAACTTTTTCCAATACCCAATGTTGTAAAAGTCATTACGGAATCTTTTCCTATTCTAAATGTCAATATTGTCCATTAGAAAGCTTGCTAAAACCTTCATTTCAAAACTGTACTGCATATGTGGTGCTAGCATCCATGGTTATAGGTGAAAATGATTGTCATCAGGGTTTGGAGTACAGTCAAATCTTTATTGCATCTGGTAGCTAGATGCTCCTTTCTATGTTTGGAACAGTGTCACTCAATAATATGATTTCCTACAGCATTTTTTAACCTTTGTCCAAATTGTACATATATGCAAGAGTGACTTTGATCTATGACATGCTGGAAGACTGCAGAATTTTAACCTAAGTCAACAACCCTGAGGCTTTGTGAATTACCAACATAATTGTTTATTGTTCCGTTTTCCACTTGTCCAATGTATACAAAGGTACACACTGGTGATGCTGCTCAATCTGCATAGACAAGCTAAAAGCAAAGATCAGATGCATTGCTGTGCCTTTAAATGTGGCTCAGTCAGTCTGTTTAACAGACACATGTGGCCCCAGTGGCCTAATGGATAAGGCACTGGCCTCCTAAGCCAGGGATTGTGGGTTCAAGTCCCATCTGGGGTGCTTAGCAGAGTGGCGCAGCGGAAGCGTGCTGGGCCCATAACCCAGAGGTCGATGGATCGAAACCATCCTCTGCTATACCATTGTTTTCATTGGAAATGTCACACATGGATCTTTACTTTACGTTACCAGGACTTCTCTGATGTTTTTTAATGTGTACATTTAAGACAAGGATTAAAAACTGAATTGTTAAAAAAAAAAAAAAAAGGAAGTTCCTTAATTTGTAATGTATGGAACATTGTCACTCAATAATATGATTTCCTACAGCATTTTTTAACCTTTGTCCAAATTGTACATATTAACTTACCGGTATATGCAAGACTGACTCTGATCCATGACATGCTGGAAGACTGTAGAATTTTGACCTAAGTCAACAACTCTGAGGCTTTGTGAATTACCAACAAAATTGTTTATTGTTTTGTTTTCCACTTGGCTAATGTAGACCAAGGTACACACTGGTGATGCTGCTTGATCTGCATAGACAAGCTAAAAGCAAAAGAACAGTTGTATTGTTGTGCCTTTAAACTTGGCTCAGTAATTTTTTTAAACAGACACATGTGGCCTAATGGATAAGGCACTGGCCTCCTAAGACAGGGATTGTGGGTTCAAGTCCCATCTGGGGTGTATAGCAGAGTGGCGCAGCGGAAGCGTGCTGGGCCCATAACCCAGAGGTCGATGGATCGAAACCATCCTCTGCTAAATCATTGTTTGCACTGGCAATGTCACACATGGATCTTTACTTTAAGTTACCAAGACTTCTCTGACATTAGTCACAAACCTCAACATGCTTGTCACCTCCAATTACAAATATTTTACACTTTACATCACTCCATTTCTATAGCCTAACATCTGTTCATGAAAACAGGATACATTTAAAACTCATCCCAATTACAGTTCACACTATTGTTAAGATAAAGCCACCAGCCAAACACACATTGGATAATTCTGCCCAGCTGCATCATCCACCATTGCATGAAGACAAATTTTCCTTCTTCTCTTTTATTGAACTTTTTTTATACAAATTCTCAGTCAATTTAGCCATGATAGAAACTTTTTCCAATACCCAATGTTGTAAAAGTCATTACGGAATCTTTTCCTATTCTAAATGTCAATATTGTCCATTAGAAAGCTTGCTAAAACCTTCATTTACAAACTGTACTGCATATGTGGTGCTAGCATCCATGGTTATAGGTGAAAATGATTGTCATCAGGGTTTGGAGTACAGTCAAATCTTTATTGCATCTGGTAGCTAGATGCTTCTTTCTATGTTTGGAACAGTGTCACTCAATAATATGATTTCCTACAGCATTTTTTAACCTTTGTCCAAATTGTACATATATGCAAGAGTGACTTTGATCTATGACATGCTGGAAGACTGCAGAATTTTAACCTAAGTCAACAACCCTGAGGCTTTGTGAATTACCAACATAATTGTTTATTGTTCCGTTTTCCACTTGTCCAATGTATACAAAGGTACACACTGGTGATGCTGCTCAATCTGCATAAACAAGCTAAAAGCAAAGATCAGATGCATTGCTGTGCCTTTAAATGTGTCTCAGTCAGTCTGTTTAACAGACACATGTGGCCCCAGTGGCCTAATGGATAAGGCACTGGCCTCCTAAGCCAGGGATACCATACCATACCATACCATTTTATTTATAAAGCACTTTAAACAGGAACAAGTCCACACCAAAGTGCTGGACAAACAAACACGCAACAGGCAACACATACAATGAAGTACAACACGAAAAACATAAAAACATTGCAGATCATAAATCAAACGATCCAGTACAAATCAGCTGGCATTGAAAGCGATGGAGTAGTAGTGAGTTTTTAACCGGGATTTGAAAACCGAGAGGGAGGGGGCCTGTTTGATGAGCAGCGGTAACTCGTTCCAGAGTCTTGGGCCTGCTACAGAGAACGCCCTGTCACCCCTGCGCTTAAGGCGAGTTTCTGGAACTATTAAGAGTACCTGATCCTCTGACCTCAAAGCACGTGGAGGGACATATGGGTGTATCAGATCCGAGAGATAGGCGGGGGCGAGACTGTTCAGCGATTTGTAGACATACATGAGAATTTTGAATTGGATTCGAAGATGAACCGGTAGCCAGTGAAGGGAGGCCAAGACTGGTGTAATGTGCTCTCTTTTGCGTGTGCTGGTTAAAAATCGGGCAGCTGCGTTCTGAACCAGTTGTAATCGTGCAATGGTGGCTTGACTGACGCCAAACAGAAGTGAATTGCAGTAATCAAGCCTAGATGTAATGAATGCGTGAATCACTGTCTCCAGGTGCTTTTTGGATAATATGGGCTTCAGCTTAGACAGACGCCTCAGCTGGAAAAAACAGGATTTGACAATCATGTTTACATGACTGTTGAGTTTCATGGAAGGATCCATTATCACTCCCAGATTTTTGACTTTTTGTTTTTCGGACAGGGGTAGAGCAGACAGGTCAATGCAGTGGTTTGAGGTTGTGTCATTGGGAAGGAACAATATGGCTTCAGACTTCTTATCATTGAAGCTTAAGAAATTTAAAGCCATCCAGTCCCTGATGTCAGCCAGGCAGTCGAGCAGAGGTTGAATAGAGCCTGTACCATTTTGTCTTAGGGGGAAGTAGATTTGACAGTCATCAGCGTAGAAGTGGAAAGGTATATTGTGTTTCCGGAAGATAGCACCGAGTGGCAGCAGGTATAAGGAGAACAAGAGAGGACCCAGGATGGACCCCTGCGGAACCCCCCATTTAAGAGCCGCCACTGCAGAAGTAAAATCATTGATGGACACACAAAAAGACCTGTCAGAGAGGTAGGATCTGAACCAGTTTAGGGCTGATCCTGAGATGCCCACCCACTGCTCCAACCTAGCAATGAGGATCTCATGGTCGATGGTGTCGAAAGCGGATGTGAGGTCCAATAGGACAAGCAGCACAGAGTCACCAGTATCTGTGGATAGAAAGATGTCGTTAAAAACCTTCAGTAGGGCAGTCTCAGTGCTGTGGAGGGATTTGAAGCCAGACTGGAATAGCTCGGGGATAGCGTGATCCTCCAGGAAGCACTTTAGTTGGGACTCAACTATTTTCTCTAGAAGTTTAGAAACAAATGGGAGTCTGGAGACAGGCCTGAAATTGGATAATACTGACGGGTCGAGGTTTGGTTTTTTCAGGAGGGGTTGAACAGCAGCATGTTTTAATGATTTTGGCACCACACCCGAGGATAGACTGCTATTAACAATAGAGAGAATGGAGGGACCTAGAGTGTGAAAAACCTCCTTTAGAAGCCGAGGGGGGACCACATCGAAGGGGGAGCCAGATGGTTTCAGGCTGCACATGACCTGCTCTAGAGAGGACAGAGAGACTGGTTCAAAATGTTCAAACACAGCAACAGATTGAGGTGGGATGGATGGATCGTGAGATGGAGGAGAAATGAGAGCCCT